>DWME01001365.1:0-25281 GCA_018244795.1 Parelbella ahira ahira
CAAAGATTTGCTTAATATAATAGCGCGTTCGTATAATTTTGATACTTTTTGTTAACACTTACATTAAGTATTATTGCGTACCTATACCATACTATACACACTATACGTATATAATAATACAAATTGTTCATGTAAAATTAATATTATCCATATAAATAATACCTTTTAAATATATACCTTTTTTTTATTTAAAATATATACCTTTTCAAAGTGAAAAGCGCTAAGACCACATTTGATGTGCGGTCAAATATCACACGCAGTCTTAAGATCATTTCTCAGGAATATTAGTGTAAATTCAGGAAAAATATTGTATTTGTTGGTTAATGGCTTTTATTGTTTGGGGTTTTTTTTTCGTCAGGAACAATCAGGTCGAGTGCCTATCGCCACGGGGCCGACGATAGGTTATGTCGGGCTCTAACCGACTAAAAACTTGACGGTATTACATCGCGCCACTACGTGGCGGAGCCACGAGAACGCTTGCGCACACTTTCGCGACATTGCTTGGGTATGCAAAATTTTGTTGGAACGGACTTTTTCTTTCAAGCGATTTTTGAATACAATTATTAAGTTCGTGTGTTATAATACTGGCTAAATTGACACAATTTTATGGGATTTAAATATATATAAGGGTATGTATATTATAAGGTCTGTCTGGATCACGCGTCACGTTTTACATCAGAAGGAACAAAAACAAAACACATTCAAATTTCAATATTTTATTTACTAAAGAAAAGGAATACATTATATCCTTTGCTAAAATATTTAGCATATATTAATAATATTTTAATGAGAAAATGATCATAACATTTGAAACGATGCTATGTAAAATATGAAACAAGACGGATCAAACTGTTCCCTATTTTACAAAACAACGTCAATCGTCTATTTCTCTAATTATAAAAAAATTGCACTCTATAAATTAGGGCAGCGAATATCGTGTAACAGTACTACCACTGCGGTTGCCTCTTGCGTCATAATATTATAAAACTCCTACTTAAATCTATGGAGTGTCTAAAAAGCAAACCAACGCGGTCTCAACAACGTAGGAGGATAATATAAAAATTTATATCAATCTATATTAATGAAAAGGTAACATACGAAATTACGCGGTAAGAATAGAATTCCGAAACAACCATCAAAACAGCGACGGGGAGCGAATCGGAATAACCAGTTATCGTGTTATTTTAACCATTACAACTATTCAACGATACTACGCAACGTATCATGAGTGAAAAAATAAATAAATGGATATTCCAATAGCATTCCGCGGGTTTCTAATGGGCGGTAACTAGATACAAGTCTAAAGGCACGCTAAAGAAACTCTCTAAGGCCGGGTCTGTGGGAGTCAACAACGGTATGCCGATAAAACTATAGATGCAAGTTACTTTTTTTAGGCACTTCCCATAGTTACTGTATTTCTTCACCTCTATATATTACGTGTATTACTCACGATCGCTAAGCGGTTCTATGGAACCGAGGATTGAGTCGAAAGAGAAGAAGTAGAAAAATACTGCACGCGTGGCGCTTTCACTGACTCATATTCTTCCCCAGCCATAATGGAGCGGTAGTTGATAAATAACTCCACAAAACATGTTATTACCAGTGAGAGAATTTAAATTAGCAATATTCCTTTGACATTACTGCAAACATTTTTATTTGTACCTTTTTGTTCTTATTAACCATCGCTCCACTATTGCCAAAACTTGGTTACTTCCTAGAAATCATCCCCAATATTTACATACTATAGGTGATATACCTATATGATGGCATGTTAGTGACAACGTGATATAAATGCGCTATAGTCTTAACGCTATATTTCAATAAAATTGCGAACCTCATTTATTATGTTACCATCTTTATTTTTAATAAAAGTCTTCAATTTCTAACTTCTAAGGCTTTGAGTTTTAACATAAAGGTAAGCGGTCTATATCGTATTCTACGTACGTACGATACGCTCTAATATAATTTTTAATTTTTCATAAATCAATAATTTACTCTTATGTATTACGAGACTCTCTAGCTGGGTCATGATTATAATTAACTTTACCGAGTATAAAAAAGTTGTTCAGTAATTCAAACGTAGAAATGGTTATTGTACATTTCATCAATATTATTTATGATTTCGTTATTATTATTACTTTTTTATTCATACAAAAACAATTCTTAACAATTCACCTTCAAAATGTCTTGCACTTAAATACTAACGCTTACGGCTAATATTCGACGAAAAGTATACGTTACATTACAGAACTCGCTATTTACATTGTAATATACTAATCTCTTACGTATGAATCTGTTTCGATTGTCTTTACGTTGACTAAAAATGGTAATTATCACAAAAAAATATAACTGGCACAATGTATGCAATGCTATTACAGATAATAATTTTCACGATTATCAACGTTACCATTTTTAGTCTATGTCCGTGTAGAAATTTCGTACATGTCTAATTAAGCATCTATCTACCGAATGTTCAAATATACAAGAAATGAACAATAATTATTTATCTGTGCGTTTTTATCAACATATATACGAATTGGCAGTTAAGATTGCATTATAAAATAACATTTACCGTCACTAATTAATTAATCAATACGTTATAATCGTTAACTAGTATTAATAAATAATGATTAATTATTACATCATAAAAAGTCATGGCATCTTTGGTATGTTTCTAATGTAAATTAACGAACAAACGTGAGTATTGTATCAACAAGGCAATATGAGAATGCCCATTTTTTATTACATGTATTTATAACTTACATAATTATATAGTTGCGGATTGAGCGTAACAATTTAATGGGCAACACTAAAACACAGGCGTCTTCTACATCGTTTTGGTATAATCTGTAAGCACTTTTTAATATCCCATTCAATACGATTAGATTTCGTACATTATTTGAATCGAAGTATTCTTGTTTGTTGTTATGTTATTATTATTTTACAGGCACGCTAAGTCTTTACAGAATAGGCAAAGATAATATCAATGTAATTGCCCAATAAATTGCACGCAGCCTTAACATTACGAGTGTACAAAATTTAACGATATAACTGCAATCAATACTCGTCATCTATTGTAAACGCTACGCTACCGTCCGTACTAACATCAGTCCAAAAGAAAACGGACTCATTGTAATTTATATTTCACGCTCGCTTTCCAGTTGCGGGGTAGGTAATTGCGCGACTTTTGTTTTTTCTATTTCTCTTACATTACAGAAGCAAACATGCGTGGAAGCCACCATGTGCTGTAGTCACGGCAGCCCATACAGGATGGATTCTGAGTGGTTTCTCAGTTACCTTGGTCGCTGCTGGTTACGTTTGGACTCCTGACTGAGAATCTGCTCATCGCATATTACCATTCGGATTAGTGCAACCAGTACCAACAGAAGTATGTCGGCACAATAGTCTTACTTCCACAGCTGTTCCAATGCTGGACAGACGGTTCTAAAACTATTTAGTATTCTAAAGTTATAACAGCTTAGAGGCTTTTTTAATAATAATAACAACTCCGTGAACATTTTGTTGATTATTACAATTGCATTCTCGCATTTTATTTCACATGAATAAGTCACACGAAAATCAGACCACAGTCTGCAGTAGAAAGAGCAGTTTAACTATAATTATCCTCCGATAACCCCATGCAGTATCTCGTCATCTAATAAAAAAACTAGGCGTGATGTACAAATTACAATCCGGCCAAACACACTTAGGCACTAGGTCATTACAAATAGAATTGACATATTCTTTACACACAATTAATTTTTAACAAGTGAGCGATTTTGGAATCTGAACACTTGGTCAATCGGCTTCAGGTATAACATGCTAACTAGTCAAAAAGCGAATCGTCAGTGCGGAAATACATTCCTTTGTAATGACAAAACAACATCAGGAAATATTTCCGATTAGAGTATCAACGTTTTTTGGCCCACTTTTCTGGATTTTTTTTTCATTTATTTCGAAACTTGTCCCCGTGTAATAGACTGTATGTACATAATGATCAACGGATCACAGTAAACTTTACAATGGCGCATCAACAATCTAACTTGGCAATGTGGCATCGCAGTGCCCTCTTATGCTCTATGTATCTATGTATATATCATCGCTAAATCTATAACATTATCGAATAATTATCAAAACGATCTTCTAGTAATCTAAATACACTCATAAGAAGCACTTTAATGAGTAAGTATCAGAACTTTACATATTATTTATTATACAGAGTAAATATAATTTATATATTATACTTTGTGTTTTATTATAGTGTCGCTTAGTACCATTAACCAGACAATGCATTGTATGCGTAAATATTACAATATCAATATAAGGGAATATGGATACACTTGTGCGAATAATGGGCAGTGACATATGTAATTGTTTAAACTTTGACACCGAATGTCCAATAAATGCAGCGTCATAAAGTAACTAATAAGTCGAAGTGTTACACGTGGAGTCTATTTACAACAGTGCTGTCTGGTTATAACAATATCAGTTTTTCAGATAGAGAGAAAAACGACGCTATGTTTTAATGATGTAAAGCTACGATTAGTAAAAAGCGATCCGTGAATGCATTACGGTGTTTTCTTAACGTTTGCACACCAAGGATTCAACCGACGTCACTCCAAACGATTGCCCGACACAGAAAATCCGTAATGACAATCACAAATTTACATAATCTAGTCATCAACACGTTACCAACAAAACTTATATTTTCACCTAAAATATTAGTAAACTATGTATATTCTAACCAATCTACAAACTTGTTGCATTATTTGTCGTACATACATGATCGTTACAGTCGTTATGAAAGAAAAACATTTTTTTCGTCACACGTCCGACAGCCGTTGAACGATAACGGCGAGATCATCCCAAAAACGTACATTTTTATCATGGAAGAGTGTCATTCGATTCACGAGCGCATACATTCACTTTTCAACAAATTACTTACAAATACACATGGAACTCCAATCGAGCGGTCACGCGTTACACTAACGTACTCTACGAATGGGTAGCGTTATCGCGGCCGTGTCACAACAATAACTAGTCGAGTGGACATCGTTTTAACGTCCTAACAAGGGGAGGGGTTACCGGTAACAACTTCCCCGCGTCTCGTGCGAGGCGGGGGGTTAAAGTCCGTGGGGCGGAGGCGCTAGTTGCGGTAGATGTACGCGCAGGGCTGGGGCGCGGGCGGCGGCGGGGTGGGGGGGCGCTCCCCGGACGGGGAGGGCGACGACGACGGCGGCGACGGCGACGACGACGACGCGCCGCCGCTCCCTGACGTCGAGCCGGACCCGCTGCTGCGCTGCGACACTGCACCGAAAGAAAGCACATTAATTCGTTCCAAAGCTCCAAATCTCACTACCTAAAGTACCTTACAAGCAATTGTGATATCTCATAAAATAGTATTTGAACAGCATTTTTACAGGAGTCTTTGAAAAAAGCAATAGTGATGATATATGTAAGCTATCAAGTATTAACAGTCTTTGACCATTCAGAATAAATGGAGCAACAATAGTACAAAGTAATTACCCAACGTATGATGGTGGTGCGTATTATGCTTATGGTGATGCAGATCGCGCGCGTCCGCCCCGCTTGTTTCTCAGAGATACACCTTCTTCACGGAGCGCGTGGTCGAGAAACCGTTGTCGTTGCCGCGCCGGTAGCCATCGCCCTGCGGTCCGAATATTCCTGCGTTAACTAACATGCTGATGTGAATATGGGTGCTTCGACTAGAAAAAGATTAGTGAGACAATAAACGCGAGTCTTGACGTTCCAATTACATGAATTTTTCAATGTTGATTTATCAACACTTTACATAACGTACAAATGTATACTTCAAGACAAAACTCGCGTTTATCTTATGCTATGATAGAGAAATAAATTAGTAATATTAGTTAACATTATTAATAGAGAATGGAACTAATTATTTTTTTTTATGAAGTGAACGTTAGAAATGTGTCATGAAATCAATAATGGAATTCATTAATTAACATTTGTAAATTGCAATTAAATTTGATTAATAAATGATAATGAAAATTTCCATGCCTTTTATTATGTTACACACAAATAAGGATAGTGAAATGAAAACTGAATAAATATGCCATGCAAAAATAAATTGTAAACTATGTACCTATGTATAATCTGTACAAATGAAAGCTGTATGACATGCGAAAATGATACTTAAAATAAAATATGTATATAGGTACGATTATACGTTACTTACATTATCGACGAAGCATATTACCCAACATAACTAGGCAACTATGTATATAGGTACTTGTAGTCTGTTATTTTTCTTATGGGAAAAATCTCTGGACTGTAGGAAGATCAGGCAGGTCAATACGGGCTAACGGGAAATATTATACTTATACATAGCAAAAATGAATCGTTAATCAAATGGAGTTGTTCATTATAGAAACGCAATAACAACAAAGTACGAAAATTACTTATTAGAATTTAAATTTTGTATACGTAATGCAAACATTTACATCGTATGTTAATTTTTTATATTATTACATTTATACACTCGTAGAATCATTACAATTTCTTTTTCTATAAAATGTCTACTACATATTCAATTAATATGCTTAGAACTAGAACATCCGCCTTTTGCGTTTTCCCGCCATTTTGAATAATCTAAAATGGCTGCTGGTAATTGTCATAAATTTTGATTCAATAAAAAATAATACGACTATTAAAATATTTGAAAGAAATAAATTTCTCAATATTAAATTGAGACATTTTTTTACGAAAACGAAACTAGAGCTTACATGTAAAGAAGTTAATTTGGATATTGCATTAAAAGATCATTAAGACTAAAGAAAAAAAACAGCCTAAGCGTTACTTCCGCCCGAAGACATCGAAATTACCATCAAGTGGCGTGTAATGAAGTTTTATTTCAAAAGTTCATCGTTACAGGTACAACTAATAAATTGTATTAGAGTATGTTTTATGATAATAATAATTATAATATCATCTATACCCTTATTGCCTCAAAATATAATTTGAATTATTTACTAATAAATTATAATACAATATATATATGCTTATATACATACATATATATCATTCACATTCAATACATATAAAATATAATACGAACAGTATTGTTATCTACTGGCATCAGGTATTTCCTCAGATATATTTATCACCATCCACGTGCATTGTTCCAACGAGCCGGGCGCGTCCTAAGCTACTAAACTATCTTTCATTATTACTATACGTATTATTATCTCTACTGGCGGCCATCCTCGAATCCGTCCAACTTTTATACACACGTACCTACACAAATATCACTGTTCGAGCTTGTCCAAGCAACAAAACCGTACAAGCCATGCGTAAGAAGAAAATGAAATAGAACTGACATTGACCTGGTGCGAGCGGAGAGTTCCGAAGTTGTCGCGGCGGTAGGCGTCGGGCTGGAACTGGAAGAGGGTCTCGTGGTGCGGGTGGTAGGGCGGGTGCTTGCGCAGCGTCGCGCGCGGCGACGCCGGCTTCGGCTGCGGCGCCAGCACCGGCTCCGCGTACGTCACTTCTTCCACTTGCTGCAGGAGTTTCGGCTCCGCTTGGATTCTGTTAGGGGTGAACAGCGGTAAGTACACGTTGTCTTTAATTCCATATTGGTTGACTATGTATATCGAAATATTGAAGTAATGTAATTCTTTTAGTTATTTGACTGCCTCGTTGGTCGAGCGGTTGCAAGCGCGACTGTCGATCGGGAGGTCCTAGGTTCAAATCCCGGATCGGGTGCTATTAGATTTGGGACTTAATGGAAATTAAAACGTAACTGGTGAAACGTGGGAGTGTACTACACTCCTCTGCCTACCCCTTCGGTAATAACAGTCGTGAGGTTACATTTTTGTAAAATTTTAAAAGGTTTTAACAAATTATGTACCACTGATAACAACCGTGATCGACTGCTTAACGAGTGCTTTGAAGTGTCATCTAAACAATTAGAAAAATGCCACTATCGGCAACGAATCCAAGTGTCGTTGGCACTCGGAGTAGCGGAAATATTATAGATCGTTTGGGCAGTAATAGCCTTACTATTACATTTCATTATTCTAAATGCAAACCTGTTCGAATATTGGAAAGTTTAACAACTGATATTAAAAATTACCTGTTAATGTTCTGTCTTTGTTCAAAATATTCGTATTCAGTATCTGGATAAGGCATGTTGTCGTCGTCGTCTTTCTTGCATCGTCTTCCACAAATGTAACCCGCAGCAAACCCTGCGCCCAAGGCAGCGAGCGCTCCAGCCGCCACCGCTAAAGCTAGAGTCTCCACTGAATACGCCGCTGGAGGAGGGTCTGCTGCGAGAACTTCAGGACCTGATGATAAAATATTTTTAGTTCTTAAGTTAATAGTAGCTTAATATGCAAAATTGGTGACTATGAAAACTAATATGATAATGAATTTTTAATGCTGTTTTAGTAAATTTAGACTCACCTTCGTTGTTATTATTATTTCCTTTTCCATCCTTATCTTGAACAATGTTGATTACTTCTCCTTTGTTCTCACCTCTGGCATCATCGTACAGCCCGGAACTTAAGCCGCCGACAGCACCAGCATCTTTACCTGAGAAACAATTGTCCAAATTTATTTGGCATATAGCATAAACCATGTTATTTAGAAAAAGAACAATTCGTCCGGATACCCAACATAATGTGGTACATTTTTTATTAGGGAAAAACAAAATCTATATATGAATGAGCATAGCACTGGAGACCGATAATTGCCTTTTAAAAACTTGTTATGATTGATACTTACTATGAGGGCATGCAGCGTGGCTTCCAGTACTGACGCTCTGATAGAAGGAGTTCTCATCGAGCCAACGGCTCACACCGTGAGAGTAAGCTCTACATCGCCCGGCTTGCTTATCCCAAGCGCAGTATGGGTCTTGAAGAGCGACGCATTCACTGAAAGACAAGATATATGTTTCATAACACATGAAATAGGTCATGTGGTTCATAGAAATGTGTAATATAATATATGGGGAACTTCGTTCTATGGGGCTCTTTAAGAAAGGCGTAGACAAGTTTCCAAGGTTTTGCAGATGTCCACAGGTGATGATATGACCATTTATCAATAATTCTAGCTAATTGCTGAGCTACACTTATAAAAAAACATTGTGATTATAGCGGAATAACTAATTGCTTAGTATTATGGGAATAGGTTCCAATTAAAAAGTTACAGAACATTTTATAATGTAACGTTCTAATCTGTACATTGTTACTTATATATTTTCCTATTTCGAATCTGTGATAATAGTACTCACGAGCAAGAGCTAATCTTGTCACTGGAACATCTGTGCAGTCTTAAGCTGAGCACTTCTTTGTCTGACACCGCGATCAGTCTAGCCGCATCCCTGCCCGCCCTCGCTACTCTCAGCGCCCTGACCGGGGAACCGGCAGCGAATGCCTGTAGCTCCTCGATAACAACAGGAACTGCACGCTTGTTCGAGTCATACGATACCGCGTTGATCGCTTTGATGATCTTGCCGTTATCTGCAAAATTGTTAATCGTTTTAGAGGTAATTCGAAGTTAAAATTAAAGTAAATAATTAAACGTAAAATATTTAATTAGTTAAATGTGAAATGTTTTGAAGCAAAAGTTTTACCTGTTCCAATGAACAGCACGTCGTATGCTTTGCCACCGGGTGTTTTTACTTGAGGATCTACAGCGATTTGAGTAAATCGGTAGCTGTAAAATAAAAATGTTCATTACTAAATTACATGTTTGCTTAACTTATATACAGTTTTTTGCGTTAGCTCGACTAACTTTAGACCTATCCAAAGTCTTTCTACGAGAACCCTTATCCACCGCAGTGAGGTCAATAATAATAGAAAAATAACGACAGCGTTAGTGGCCCTTTTGTATTATTTATAAAATTAATTTCGATTTAAATTAGGCTATTAACATGGCCAATTAATAAAGTTACGAGGTATGTTTGATAATTTAGTAATCCTCTGTTTTTATTTCGATGTCTTTATTTATAACGCATACATTTATAAAGATAATGTTTAAACAAGTATCACATACTGGAAACTGGTCCTGATAACGATGGGCTCTCCAAAGAAGGCCGGCACAGACTCGTCCATCAATGCGTGAGTTTTGATGAAGTTGAGAGTCTGATCGCGCAGCAACCTCGAGTCGTTATGACATGTGCCTGGTCGGGGTTCCGGTACCTGGAGTTTAAATTTAGTTATATATAATATACTTATATCTCTGCATAAAATATTCGAACAAATCAAGTTCGGATTTACAATGAATATTGTTTTAATATGACTTTATTTTAAGATAGATTATGCAGAGCAAAACGATAATTATATTATAAACTTATAAGATAAAGCACAAAACTTGATATATTTTTTATTTCTACTATTAATCGGACAACGAACCTTTGCACTATTCACTGGGAGCCAGTTGGTGTTGATTGCGCTTTGTTCTTTGAAGGTTCCTTCGAACGTATCGGCAATGTCTTGCATGCTGAAGGCACAGACTGCACTGCCCGATATACTGTTCGGTGGTGTCGTGAATGTGCCGTATATAAGCTGCGCATTCAGGCCTCCATATACTCCTTCTATCAACTCTGTGGTCGATTCTGAAATACGAAGTAGGGTTTTTAGAACTTAATTATGTGATCGAGATTGGTCTGGTGTGGTATTTTGGTTTTGCCGAGTATTTCTCTTTTTGTTGTATCTACGTTTGCCTCGATGGAAAATTATTCATATGATAGGCTTCAGAGCGGAAAAGGTAGTTTATTGTTGGAAGTATTATCGAAACCCTGATAATGTGATTTATTTTTATACTAGACAGAAACCAGTCATCTACAGACCAGTTCTTATTAGTAAGAAACAGAACACAGTGGTCCACTGAAAAGTTATTACAACAATTTTTTTATGTATTATTTTTATGTTGAATTCGTATTCATGCAAACGCAATTTGACATTTTGAGTGTATAATAAAAAGGACGTAAAAACGGATTGACTATACAATTGTTGGTAACTTTCACGGTTTATCGGTAAAGTACCTTTTATTATTGATAGTAGGTCTATGAAATGATATAAAACAAGAATCCTTACGAATTTCATTGAAGTAGAACGGGAAGTCGCCAGCTACGGAGCAATTGAGACGCGACTTCAGAAAGGATGTCCATCGCTGTTTGAATCTGTGAGGCCCGCCGCGGTCGTCTCGGCAAACGCGCGCCACTCGAGAGTACACCGCCTGAAAAAATGCATTATATCATCATCATCAATCCGTTTATTGTTTTAGTGGGTACTCTCTGAGAATCATAAGACTCAAGGCCACGTTATATTATGCTAATCAAATACAAGTTGGAAGATTTCGTGCGCCTTAGAAAACGTTATGGACAAATAAGGCTTACGGGTTTTTTTAGGATATTTTCCTTCATCGCTATAGCTTTATAGCTGTTGTTATATATTTTGTTGTAAGGAAAAAATGTTAAAAGGTAGAGCGAGGCTAAAATTAGGGAATTGTATTTTGAGCTCGTGATAACCTGTTGTTCTAATACCCTCATGTTTCCTAAAAATACCAGACTATGAAATTAGGTCTAAGTGTGTAAAAACTTTGCAATATTTACTCCAAAATAAAATCTTATTTTGTTTGATTATGCTATATTTATAAGATTTCTTTTTTAAACATTATTTTAGAAGGATGCAACGCTTATAATGCTTTAGATGATACTATATATATTAAAAGAAAATAAAAATTTTATAATATGGTTTTTTAAAATAAAATTACCTTTCCACAGTTAATGTATTCGACGGCAGTTTCACGAAAGAAGAAATACACGAAATTGCCGTGCACTAACGAATTCACGAAGTCGGGAGCTGTGAATAACAAGACATTTTACATAGCAGGAACATAACAAAGTCAACCAATAGTCATAATTGGGAACGAGGCTGCAACCCTATCGCTGCCGATGTCTGATAATTTTAATGCGAACCTAATCCGATTTATCGTTTGTTGACGCATCAAATGTCATCGCCGTGACACGGATGTGCTGTCAAAACGCGTTCTAAATTCAATTAACTTGACGGATCTATATTTGACAGCCGCAATGGAAAGCAATCGACCATTATGGATGTATAAACAAAGACAGTAAATTGAGCAGTTACTAAACGTATAGTATATTTTGGGCTGACATTATGTTGCCTTTTGTTAATTAAATACGTACACGGAATGTTGTTATCTTTGTTTATATAATTGTGAACATGTTTGTACGTATCTGTTTTGTCTTTAAGTGAGAAGACTTATCTTGATGATTTTAAATGCTATTATTGTTGTGGTGAATCACAGAAAGGAACTGTACCTACATACGTATACGAGTATATGCAACTTTGCAATTTAAAATATATTGATTGGTTAATTTAATTGCATATTATCATTAATTTTGTGAATTTTACGTAGCTGAATTATACGTTCGAAGCACACGGTATGTCCGGTTAATTAAACTTGCGCGAATGTATTTGATGTCATCTAAATGTAAATTTAATGTTTTGACAGGTTAATAACTTCGTCCAATTACATACACCGTCGAGTGTTACTTTACGTACATTGAGTAAATTAATTCTACAAATTTCAACATACATTTTAGGGTTAATTACTTTAATCGAATCGTCACCCAGTTTTAGTGATATGTGTGCGTCGAAGTGGAAATGTAAAGCGTAGGTAAGTGATTTTACACACGTTTTCATTATCGAATCTGTGTTTTTGAAAACAGTAACATTGGTTTTAAGATGATTCACCAATTAATGTTTTCTGTTTTTCTTGTTACATCAATAATGTTCATTTTCGTCGAACATACCATTTAGAGTCATTGAATCATATGGTTCCGTCTGCAAAGGTTCCCTATATATGATAGGTTCCATGCCACTGAAGTCAGCCACTGTTCCTGAGTAGAGTTCGCTATCTGAAAAAAATATTTGACGGTATTAACATAAAATTAAAGATTAAAAAGTTAAAGATTAAATAAAAGTTTATTTTTTTTGATTTATTTATTCATAAACATAATGTGCAAATATATACGTTATGGTGCTTAAAAAAGTGTGTACATTGGAATCTCCAGTCGGTTGTTAGATATCCTTTAGGAGGCAGACATGCCCTGAACCAATAATCCAACACGCACTGCCACTAATACAGCCAGTAACGTCGCATTGATCTTACGTGACCCGAATGTTACCGCCTTGAGACTTATGCATTCCTGGTAATTTGATGTGAACTTCATAGTGACATGTTAGAAGTGTTAGAACTGTGTTTGACTCTGACGCCTTTATTTCTTTTTATTACGGATAAATTAAAATTTTGAACAGATTATTTTGAAAATATTGTATTTTTACTAAACCTATGAGATATAATTAATCAATTTATATTTTCTAAACAGCTCAAAAAGGAATTGTTTAACAATAAAACTAATTAACTTTTATAATACGTATATAAACTAATTATGAATATATAGCTTGGAATTTTTATCTGCTTTAATTTTGTAATGAAACTAATGCTAATTTTATAATTGATAACTATCTTTATCGATATGATATTAAAAAAGATAATTAAATAAACGAAATAAATTTTAAATTCTTATGTACATGCTGAGTAGGTACAAGAGAACCCACATAGGTGGGTATATACCTATCCGGTAAAAACGCATGCCACTGCAGCGTAGGCATTGCGGATGCTAAGACTGGCCAGCACGGTCCCCTGGGCGTCGCTCTGCTTAATTGGACCAGATCAATAGGAGATAACTAACCGTGTCCGTGGTAATGGACGGCCGTGCTCTGCGCTACACGTACATTCCCGTACACGTGTACGTGTGTGTAACGAGAGCAAGCGACGCCCGATGTGTCTCGTGTCTGTGTATGTACTCGCCCTATGTGCTATGGTAAAGTAAACCCTTAGTTAAATACGTGAACATAACTTAGCAAACGTTTTAGTCGGGCTTCTATTTCATTAGCAGTTTTTAACCAGATCATTTGAAAAATGCTTAAAAGGCAGCAGAAGGAACAAAAACGAGATAAAGAGATAACACTGCAAATATTGAAAATTGATTTTTTTAAATTCGATTTGTATAAATGAACACTTATAATCGTATAGTTATACTTTAATCATACATGTAAATAGACACGCGTTTTCAAAGTAAACTTCATTGAATCAGATCAACGACACTACATAGTGTAAACTATTATATTGAACCTGTCTTACTCCAGACATGTCCAGGGCATGAAGCGTAAATTGAGTCCTCGCACAGCAATATTCGGGTCACGTAGCGCTGTTGGCATGTTACGCCTAGTATTACTGATCGTGCGTATTGAATTATTAGATCGCAGCGGGACTGCGCCCGGGGCGTTCTCCCACAATACAGTCAGCGTAGATACAAACTCATTGTTGTATTATTTAGGTTTTTTACACATACTTGTAATGCCGATGAGTTGGGGCCACGTTAAAATAGTAATTGTTTGGATTCTATACAAACTCATTGTTGTATTATTTCGATTTTTTGCACACACTTGTACCGCCGATAAGTTCCGGTCACTTTAAAATGAGAATCGTTTGCATGCTATATAAATTCATTTTTGTATTATTTAAGTTATTTGTAGATATTCACTTCCACTGCAAATGAGTTCGAGTCATGTTAAAATAAGGTTCTTTTAGGTGTTATACAACCTTGTTCTTGTATTATTAGGCTGTTTCGTATACTATTTTATTGCAAATGAAATCGAGTCTCGTTGAAATAAAGGTCTATTGGGCGCTATTTTATTTAAGGTCGTAAGATTTATTTCTTCGTGTAGGTTTTAGTACAATATTAACATGTTTTTGGGTGCGAATAACATTTTATCTATATTATTATTTAGTTACGATATAAGTGACTTGAAAAAAGCGTTTGCAGACGGCTGGATAAGATCATAGAAGTATGAAATGATGGGGCCCACCTTGGAAAGGTCTATGTTTAGCAGTGGTCCGGGAAAGGCACATAATATGATGATGTTGAGTAAAATGGTACAGTATTTAAAATAAAATTATACGCGTCTGATATTTTAATGCTGATACTAACACAACATTAATTGAGCCCGAACATTATTTTCGAGTACTTAATTTGCGAATCGAACGGCCGATGCTCGCGCGCTAGTACAATTTACATTTTCATATTAATTGCGCTAATACAAACAAGCATTTATTAGCGCGCCGTGTCTCTAACGCTATAATTATATTAACGGGAGAGTCGTTTTCGGTCTGTGTACGGTGAGTAGCAACGGTTGATAAATGGGCGCGAATTTGCAAGGGGATGCGTTAAAGTAAAGAAAATTGTACAATGGGACAGAGTTGGATAATTGATGATGTGTTTGTCGTCGTTGCATAAGTGTTTATTTTGGGGGAAGAAATACAAATGTAGAGGTAGTAAGTAAGATAGAGGTAGTTACGTCGAGGTAGTGCTGTTAGGTTTGAGTTTGAATAGCCGATATGTGCAGATGTTCAATGTAATTTGAAAGAAATGTTTCGTTACTGTTTTGTATTCATGTGTAAAACGATAACTATGATTCAAAATTGTCTCGTATACGTGAAATGACAATTTTTTTGTATTACTATCGAAATTGTCGCTTCAAGGAGTTGTAGAACTGAGATAGTTTCAGATATAAAATGTCCAAATGTAGTGGTTTGCTGGTTAAAGTTTTAACTTGCAAAAATAATAAGCGTAATCCTGGAACCCCCTAAAGTGTCAGTAAACAAAATAAAGAATATGCTTCTTCACTTATGCTTTACTTCACTATGCTTATTCACAATAAAGAATATGCTTCCATATACATTTTTAGTAGGTACTAACATATGATAGTACCTAATATATGATGTAATTTTATCGCAAAACAATAACCGCGAAAGTTAAATAGGCAAATTTGTTCGCGGAAACATTAAAGTAAACCGTTTCGTCTAACAAAGACAAGATAATTACGTTGGTTTATTTGGTGTAATCTTTTCCGATCGAACTTATTTACTTGTACGAAAAAGGAGGCTCTGGAGTTCGGGAGGAAAACACACGTGACTTGCGGTTAAGAAATACGTTAAGCAAATATATAGGAAATCTTGTCGAGACGAGTGGTTTATTGCTCAATCCTAACGTTTTACGTCGACCCCAATTATTGAGCCGCGTTTTGTTATTTTATCTATGTTTTAGAACCAAACTCAATAAGTAAAATTGAATTATCATTCGGCAGCTTTGCAGTAGTTATTAAAGCTCGAGTGCTTAAAGTGTTTTGGGAGCCTTCAGATCTCAATTTGGCGGGCATCTTGAGTCTAATTAGACTTTAGAGAATTGACTAACTCGTTGGTTAGCATTAGTATTCACTATTTCCTTTAATATGTGCTATATACATTTATTTATATTAATATTCTTATTTATTCCCACCCTTTCTACATATTATATTTCAAGTACCTTCTAATCCATCTAATTTCCTTTCAGCGTATTGCATTCTTTCTCTAGTTTATTGCTATTGATTACGTTAAAGCATCTATTAATACGGGTACAAAAATATAAAAATAAGAAATGATGATTAAAATACATATTTCAACTTTCGAATGTGTCATTTCATGAATGTTTTTTATCTATATCTAATAAGTAGGTACGTTTTAACTTTCTAATGTTCCATTTTCGCATCGACTATTACTTTTCCACATAGTAAGCTGTTTTCTTGTCTTGATCTGACATACATATTAATGGTTATGAAAGTTAACTGATATAATTAAATAAAATACTGTATGTCGATGAATATGTCATGATAATAATAATCGATTTCATTATTTAAGGTAACATCAAAATATAGTTTGGCTTCAGTGACATAAAGGTGTATGATAGCCAGACTAGTTTCGGACCTATGCAAAGTCTTTCTTCATGAGCTCCTAGTCTATTAGATTAGTCTTAATATTAACAAATCCTTATCCATTAAACATTTATAGATAGTAAAATAAGTTAACATTTATGACATGGAGGCTCTTAAAAATTATTCCTTGAGTAAAAGTGAAAGAGAAAATTACAATACACTACGTCGTCTGGACAATAAATCGTTTTGCCTCCAACATCAACCCCGTTCATTACCTTCACGCGTGTAATAGTCCAAGGTACATATATAGACGTGAATATTATGTGTAAGAGTCACGTTATATTAGGTACTAGCATTCCTATTCATCGGGGTCCCTTTCAACGCAACAATGAGTGGCTATTGTGCGCCACTAGACTGTGAAAGTGGGCTCAATCGATATGAAAAAGATTTTTCTTCCCTAATTTCTCTACACTGGATGTCTCCGGTCCTCACCGGAACGCATATGCGTCCTCCTAATGTATAGTACCGTACATCCATTGAATTTGTCCGCATTTTCGATTAGAGATTTTCTTTTGTCGTCATTATAGATGTACCTACTTATGGCTGTATAATTTTGGATAACGAATTTAAAATTTCTTTCAAATTATTTTTTACACATCATGATAATATTTGATGACGAGAAAACCTATAATTATTATATGCATTACTAGCATCTTCGTGTATATTGCTCATCGTGTTTACAAAGCGCGAAATAGAACGTAGAGGTTTTACAAGAGTCAGGTAAAGGTTTTCAAAGCTACAACAATACAAGGATCCGAATTAAAATAGATTCGTAATGAATGACACATTTATTTATATACATTTCTGTAAGCTTGAACTATAATTCAATTATATTTAGTATTATAATACTGAGTATAATTATACTAATATGCTGAAATTTATTATGTTTACTAACGGTAAAATGTAACGTATAGCATTTTTTTTAAAGTCTTTGGTCTTGGTAATTGGGTAATGTTTTTAAAAGCAACAATAAAATGATTAACATTAATATGGATTCGTATCAAGATGAATGGTTCATACTTATCGATAGGTATCTGTAAAGTTTAACAGAAATATTTGATGTTATTATAACAATATGTTAAAATTTATTATGTTTACGGATGGTAAAACGAAACGTAAAGCGTTTTCAAAAAAGTTTTGGTTAAAGATTTTAAAAGCAACAACAGGACGATCAAACTGGATATCGATTCGTATCGAGATGAATGATTCATCCGTATCGATGTCTGTAAGGTTGAATGGTGGTGCTGAATCGCCTTACGTCAACGTAAATCGTCCAACTCATCTGTTTGTTATCGTCCATGCATTTCGGGCTTACGTTCTGTTGAAATCGGATTTCGATAGTGTCCTATACAATTACGCATCTATCCCATACACCTGTACATATTCGTGTATACAAGACCAGATACATTTTATCCGATTAAATGAAATATAAAAATAATCACTGTTAACAAACAGTTTATTGATTTTCATATAAGTAACTATTTGCTTTTGTACAATTAAAGAAAATCGTAAACTGAGGAGCATTATAAAATTTTATGTAGGTATATGAAAACGAATATTCATTTGTACCTACTAAAGAATATATAACGAGATATTTTTCTATTTCACCACATTCTTTTAAGACCTGACTGGTATTAAAATCTAATTTACAGCTTTACACAATAAACGATACATTATCTATTGGTACTTTTTTATGTATATAGGTAATCACATAAACTAATTTTCCCTTATTGTTGATCACACAATCGTAACACGCGACAGGTATTCCGTCACGTGCAAACAGACGACACGTCGTTCTTAATTGGTATTAGCGCTGCGCTGTTACGTCCATAGTCGGATTCCATTAGTGGTCGAATTAGTGCACATCAGCTATTGCACCCATGGAGCCCCGCTAAATAGCATCAACCGTTCTCCATTAATGGATTTTCGCTTACAAAACTGTATAACCGTTTTTGTAGCAATGCGAACTATTTTGCAAACTAATAGGTATAATTAAAAACTGGCAACATTCGCACTATCATGTTCTGATTGTAGGGAATAACAGAATATATTATGAGCTGAAATAATAACTGGATCGGAGCTTTATGCATATGATTCAATACTGCTTGATAAATTTATTAGCGATTGTTATAATAAATACACTGACAATTTGTCATATAATTCCTGTTAATTGGTGAGCGCAGCGTTGCGCTGTTGCAGCCACAGTCTCATTTCATTAGTAATAATAAATCCTATAAAGCTGTGCATTAACATTTAACAAAAAAGGATTAAAGGCTTTAGATTGTGTTACTTTGCGCATTAAATATTACGTATTGTGAATATAACGGAAATATATTTCGATTTAATTAGTGACTACTTTCGATGCTGCATATACCTACTTATAATAATCGGAACGGTAATGACGTACAAATGGATTAAGGAAAGGAAAGATTATAGTATCGTAAGTTTGACTGATATGACTTAATAATGATGATAAGAATTTATTTATTTATCATTCCTAAAATGTGGTAGTTACGAGTTGTATAGAAAGATTGGTTAAAATAAATTGTAAAACATTACACTGACATATGGAACAAATTGTCTATAAATTGTATGATTATTGAGATACTGTTCTTGTTCTAGATTTAAATTGAATCTTTAAGCTTGCTAAAACTGTAGCCACTTTGCCGTGTTGCTAAATATTTATCGTTTATCTCTACAGTATATTGTACATGCTCACACAGATTTCGGGATATATGTACATATTGTTATTAAATTCTGTCAACTGCGAAGTCAACAAAGCTTCTGTGGACTGCAGGATTATATACACGTTCCATTGTGACGAAATTTAATAACCAAGAGATAGTATCATCTTTTGTTAAGTCCCCCTTTGTGCTCGCGATTCAATTAGAAAAAATACTTTAGTTACAAAGGCAAGTGAGCACAAAGCTTATCGTATCTTTAATCGTTAGTATTTACAGAAACGCTTTTAGCAGTTTGCGTCAACTATTTTGTATATATGGGGTTCGAGAGCATTATTTCAGCTTTGTCTGAGTAGTGAGTGATATTGTTAACGGCGTAGGTATATAGATTTCAGATAAACATTTTATTCATAGACACTAATATGATAGTCGTAAAGCTTAGACATATAAGGAACGCCGTTTTGGCTTCCTTACTAAGTTCAGTGCAAATGCGACTGCTTTATTTATCATCACAGTGTAACAAGGCCACGTTGAGTTAGTTTAGTTTCATTTGAAATTGTATATCTACATAAAATGTGATCTTATAATGCACGGAGTATTTTGAATCAAGTGCCACGACCGTTACTCGTATTTATTACATAAAAAAATAATTACTTACCAGCATAAACAGCTGTGGAATTATGTTCAGGATCGTATGGGCAGACTGCTTG
Organism: Parelbella ahira ahira; assembly: GCA_018244795.1. Classification (NCBI taxonomy): domain Eukaryota; kingdom Metazoa; phylum Arthropoda; class Insecta; order Lepidoptera; family Hesperiidae; genus Parelbella; species Parelbella ahira. The sequence continues at coordinate 20,281 of DWME01001365.1, forward strand.
GCCAGATTTTTCCTTTTCCATGTGGTAGGAGTCCCGCTGGACGCTGTATTCCCTGCAGAAGGGTTTGAAGCTGTTCGTCCCGCAAACGAGCAGCCGCCCAGGGCTCAACGACACCAATACTCGTATGTAGTTCTGGCAGCTCTCCTGAAAATGAAAGAAATTGGGTCAGGTATGTACTGTGAACTAATCGAGGAAGGTCATTGCTTAATGTCTTGCATAAGAGTTATTCATAATATTTTAAATTAAGCAGTGATAACGTGATAGGTTAGAATTCTGCCTTCATGAGTCCTCAGTTCAAATCTTGACGCGCGCCTTTGTTCGTACAAAATTATGCGTATTTTAGTGTTAGTATAGTAAGAAGTTGTAATCTTATGAAAATATTTGTAAAGCAAAACATTGTGAGAAACGTTAAGTTCTCAATATTTTTTTCTAACGCGCGTGATGTCTGGCAATACGCAGTTTGTTATCGTGGCTACCTATGACCTTAAGCATTTTTATTATGGGTAAAACACATTTTTAGTTCACATCAGTGAAACCATGAGAGGATTTATGATAATGACAATTACTCAAAATATGTAAATCAAGCCATCACAACTTTGTGTTAGTTCTCTATGACCAGTAGACGCAAGAGTTTTATATTGAAAAATCCTATTTTTAAATATACTATTTTTAAAGGCACTCAAAAAGTTTTGACATAGCACACGGTAAACAAAACCTAAGGAAAAGTTCGTAACGCAAACACGAGACAGGAAAACGATATGTTTTTCTTAGAGATCGTGGCATTAGCAGTTTGGTTTGCTTTTATGTGAATTTAATCTGTCTTCGACGCCACTGGCTTTGCCGTTACGTAGACTACTACGAATCGAAACATTCTAATTTATATTGTGGCCCGACTCAATTTACTACAGTATCCCAAAAAAATTCGGTAAATGGATATTCAAAGATATCTCTATATATCGTTATATGTAGAAGACCGTTGCAGTAGTTAAATGTGAAGCCAAATAAAACCTTAGAATTGAGATAAACGTCAATAACTAGATATAAACTTTTGTGAAATATTTGCGATCACCTAATATTATTTTCAAAATTCGTGATCTTTCTTTCAGTTAAGTGAATATTGTAATATTAGTCCTTTCCTTTTAAAAAACATATCAGCTTAAGAGTCCTTTTAGTTAGCTAATATAATGGCGGTCCCTTGTAATAATGTTCATATTTCATGCTCGTATGACGTATACAAAACGCCCTACGTAATTAAAACAAGATGTCAGCTATATGGAGACTGGTAACGTGAGAGACCTAGTGCACTAGCATTGTCTGTACTATGTAGGTATGATTACATTTGCATTTCCATACACTTCTAAATGTCCATTCGGTAATCCTATTCCGATAGAGTGCGCTCTGTAGGCTGATTGAACCTATACATATATTCAAATCCTATATATGTCCTACATTGCCATGACATAAGTAAAGTCTGTGATGTAACGGGATTTTGTAGAGATATTTACTTAGGTACTATATTATGCGGTAACTTCACTGCCAGACATAAAAACCAGTCTTCAAGTAAAATTACAATGTAAGATTTTTATTTAAGGGAAGTCAAACATTAAACCGTCTTATTGTACTCTGGCATTCTAAACATTATCTCAACAGCTCAGTAAAAAGAACTTTAAGTATTATAAAAGGCCAGCTAACTGATATAAAATGATCAACGTATCCCCCTGTACATGTCATCTTAAATAGAACTGGTGCTCTATACTCAGACACGTTGCTGCACTCGATAACTGAGCACACTTCTAGGTAGACTATTAGAGTGCTTGCTACTCACCATATAAACCGAATGAAAAAAATTCAGGTATCTCTTGGCGTTGGAAACAGGTGTATTGGGCGTGCATCTACTATCGGATATGCAAAGTATACTTCTATGGAATAACTACAATATAGAGAGATAATAAATAGTGATAGCCTGATAGCATAGATTTCAGAATCCCATTTCAGGTATTTGTTCTTTAAACATAAGCACATATCAATCACTACTAAATTATCTTAATTATTTAAATTTAATATTAATCGTTAAATTCTTACGTGACGAGGAAATGGAAACATTCTAGAGTTTTCTATTATATTTTGTTATTTGTGTAAACTCTGCTAAAGTCTGGTAGATGATTGCTTAATGTATTACAAAGGCAAGTCTGACCAGCAGTGGAACTATGAAATAATTGACTATTATAATTCCAAAAGAATGACATACATTATTATATTTTACGTGAAGCATGATATTTTCAATTGAATATCACATATTTATAACAAAATATTAGCAACACGTTAATATTGACGAAGCTTATCTAATCATACAGGCAGCACAGCAAGATGGGTGTCCCGAGGATTACCACGTCATGTCACCCTTTCAGTCTTTAATCCAAGCTGTAAATATACCGCCATATTCTGTATTATATCAGTCTGGTACAAAACATATTTAACCGTTTACATCCATATAATAATGTTTTTCATCAAAATTATAGCAAGCTTAGAAATAATATAATCAAATGTAAATGGTAAATAACATTGAATATCTACACAATAACTGTTGAATGCAACAATAATCACAATAAATATAAAAAAATCTATAACTGCATAGATGAATAGTTAGAGGACTGTTTAGCTCATTGAAGCCGCGACGAAAACGTGTCGATGAGACAAAAGATAAACTGCAAATTCCTTCGTTCCTATAATTTAATTCTTAGAACCTGTAACGAAAATGTTATACATATATTCTAGAATTTTAGTACCGTGTTCGAGAAATATATTATGAGATATAATTTAGTAGGTACTGTCCAGCTACATATTTTTCGAAATTGCGTAGATACCAGACAGTTTTAATTATTCGACGGAGATAAGAATCTTGTTTAGCTAAGTTTCAGGATGTGAATTGTCTTAGATTATTATATTAGAATAATAATAATAATATCTGTATTAATTTGTAATACGCTAAGCAATAGGGGCTGCTGTTTGTGACCCAGTTTTAAGGGCGATGTCCTGTAAATGAACTGTGACATGTTGTGATCTGACTTAGTTCTCACGGAAATCGACGCATATGTCACTAATGCCATGAAGAACTTTAGCTTGGTTATTCCTCGAGCTTATTTCTAAATTTAAAAAAATGAATATGTTTATGGGTCGCTAACCGCTTACTAGGTGTCTTATCATTCTATTGTAAGACACAGGTCTCCTATCAGAATGAAAACATATTACGAGTTTAAATGTAAGTAATTACTAAATGGTGATTGTTGAATCGCGGCAGTATTAAAATCTTCTGTAATAAACTTGGTGAGAAAACTAAATATTGTTAGAAAACTTTAGTAAATAGTGTGGTTTGTTAATAATGTGTTGATAGTTATATATTTTGTTATAACAATCTATCTGTAAGTATACTAAGGTAAGCGAATCCGCTTCCGTCCGGCGCTCAGTCGTGGCACGTTTCGGTACTCAGCTGATTAGCATGCCGCGGTCCGCGCCTCACTCACCGAGTCATGACGCTGCGTCGAGCTTTGAGAACGGGGGATATGCAAGGAATAAATGATACTATTTTAACTTCACAGTCATAAAATGTATATGTAGTTACTTAACGTTTTTGTACACGAGCATACTAACTGAAGAGGTACATATATATAAGAAAATATATAACGCTTTGCTCACTAAGGAATTTCTTCCAGCGGACTCGGGACTGGAGAAATGATAGGTAATGCGATTGTAGTGTGCACTTGGTATGTTCTATTCGTAATAAATATATAACACAATTTCTTACTTTATTCTGAGAAAATTTCTATATGATGTCTTTCGTTATAATGTAAATGGTCCTCAATGATCAATAGAGCTTTACTTTTCGAGAACCTGCAGCAAATCATCGTTTGAGGTTTGAAAATGAAATACGAAATAGTTATTCGGATTCTCGTTTGAGAATCCAATGATTTCATTATAGTTTATTACAGATTATTTGATTTGGTTACTGATAAAATATAATATATTAAAGATAGTAATTAAACCCGACAACGTACTCCGTGTCATTTATAAAAAGTGACACTCGCGATTCATCATTTCAAAAAGTGCCAAACTGGTGTGATTATTGATCAACAATACTTTAATCACTGTGTTGTTTATAATTCCCATTGGTTCTCAGTACGGTTACGAGTACTAAGACTACGAATCTCGATATTCGTTTTGTTAATTCATGCTCCGACTTGTAACAGAAGCGGGCTGCTGTGTGCCGATCCGAATTCGATCCACAAAACCTTCGAACCAAGTAACTGGACGTGCCGCGACTGCGTTTCGTATGTAAACTGATTTGCTTACTACGGACTAGTCTCTAAGGAACTGTATCCAGGATCGCTACTCGTATTTGTGATGTATTTGTAGAATTATCACACGTATTTATTAGAGTTCTAATACCGTTTCTTAAAGGAACGCTGTGTTGGCGTTGATTCGTTCTGTTACTTCAGTTGATCATATGATTGCTGGAGTATAAGACAAACATCGAGAAATGGTACATCCAGGTGTAGGGACATGGTAACTCATGTAAAGTAGTATTTGAACCTATTCAAAGTTCATCTCATTTAACACAATTGCTGCATCTATTCTTATCGCTGATCAGATATGATGACGTCATTGTATAAATATTTAAATAGTGTGGTAGTAAAATTACATAAAGTAGGAGTATCTGCATGTGACCTTTGGTTAAACTGCAACTCAATACAATTTTATATGCAAATTGCTATGGATGATTATACATAGTATCGACTCAATTTAAAACTGTTGAAGCAAAGACGCAAAAAAATTTGCTGTATTTAATTGGTGCGTCAACATTTTATAACATTAACTTTACTTGTTAACTGCCCAGGTTGGCACGTGGTTGCAAGCACGACTACCGATCGAGAGGTCCTGGGTTCAAATGCCGGTTTGGGTACTATTAAATTTTTCTAATTTAGAATTTGTAAAAGTGACTCGGGG
>DWME01001366.1:0-25277 GCA_018244795.1 Parelbella ahira ahira
AAGAGGTCCTTGATTCGATTCCTGGGTCGGGTACTATTAGATTTTTTCCTAGTAGAAATTTCTAGTAATGGTTCGGAGTCGAAGAGAACGCCCGGTGCACGGCAATATTCTCACCTACCTATGGTGAGACGTAAACGTAATTGGTCAAACCTGGGAGTGTGTCTTTTGCGTATCTTTTCCGGGATTACACTGGCATATGTACATGTGTGTGCGTGTGTCTGTGTGACAATTAAGGCTACGAAGTTATTTACTGACATGAATGTTTTTGTGTTAATCTTAACGAATTATCTTTTTATAAATAACGTACTTCAAATATTTTATGAGGCATCTGGGGACTTGTCCACTTCCGTTCCGTTTCGCATTGAGAGTCACGAGGTCTCTCTAAGCAAGATTGACAGCTTGTCAGTGTTTTTCTTCTCTGCAACGTGCAAAGGGAGCCGAAATAATCAGAGCAAGTAGGAGCTCAGTGAAAGGGACATATTATTACAATATCAAAAGACAGCCGAACCTTGTGTCGCGGCTATAGATAGGAAAGGTTCTGTTTTGTCGCCCGTCAATATGGAAATAAATCGGCTTGAGAAACATTACAAAGCGTATTACGATAATTTCTTGCATATTGCTTACATGTAGAACAAGACAACTCAGTTTGCGTCTAGAATAAGCAGCGTAGGCATTTCGAGCTACGTAGGTTTCTACATTTATACCCGACCTATTATATCTCCTAAGCTTAAACCATACTCGTTTCGAGCGAGGTCCTGCAGGAGCAGACCCGGAATACAAAAAAGTAAATTTTGTCTGATCGGCCATTTTTTGTTGCCATATCACATACCAATGAGTGAATGGTATAATGATGAAATACCGGAGACTAATCGAAAGGCCCAGATCGATGTTAATACTATTTATTGGGCTATATTATGCTACTCAATAGGCCTTTGAGATATTTACTGCGATTACAACATATGCAGCTACGTAACATATTGCATCACATACATTTTGCTGGGGCTGGAAATGAATTCCGGTATTGTCGCTTTTTTAGTTTTATTCAAAGGTAGCTCAAAACAGACGTTTTGAATGTTTTGTGTAACAAGCAATATTGCACCTACATATATATCCGCTACTACAAGATAAACTAATTTTTATCTTCAGTAGCTCCGATGATATTTTCGCATGTAACAGATAGTCGTAAATCTATCCATCAGCCAGCGTAAGTCCCTAATACCCTGATACAATATGAAGATAAAGATCCCATCTGGAGATAACACGAATCCAGCCATCTGTTTCGGGGATGAACAGATCAGATACAGGTAACGATAAGGAATGGCGCGATTGGTTCTGCTCGAATATTAGCCCTTCAAAAAGGTTACATTTCGATGTCCATAACTGATCATACTTTATGCAGTGTTAGTTACATTGTGATGTTCATAACTGATCACATTTTATGTTGTGCTAGTTACATTGTGATGTTCATAACTGATCACAGATGCGGTGGTTGTCCTAAATGTGTAAAGAAACTAGCGGTGCGGTGCGGCGCGGTGCGGCGCGGTGCGGTGCGGTGCATCAAGTTGAACTTGCTTGAAATATTTCCAGCATTCCATGTGTGTTTAAAGCATGTACATATGTTTATGTATGTGATAAATTCTCACACGTACGTGGGGAGAAATTGAGTAAAACAAAGTTATCAGTATGTTATCTGTTTAATTGGCCTAATTTTGCTTTGATTAAAAATTTTGGTCGGAATAATTTTATGTTCCATAAAGTTTGTCGATGTGACCAGGGAAGTGCATAAAAATAGAAATTAATATTACGATAAAGTCAAGCTTAAATGAAGTTAATAAAAGTGTATTAAATGGAAACCCACGTTCTGTTCATCTATTGTGAGGAAACTATAAAGGGTTTTGATTGACACTAAGAAGCAACAGATTCGGACAGGGCTCCCTTTTCGAGGCATTGTTCAAATAATCGTTTGCCTAAATATTTGTAGTCGATGTCAGTTACGGCTCTACCTGTTGTACGTTTTAGTGGCGAACGAATAGGCAACTTTCTTTTGTTTATTCATTTCATGTTTAATAGGCCATGCCAGAACAATTTATGGAGCCGGTTTGGGTCGACCAAAACGATGAAGTTTTTAAATTCGATTTTGGCGTCTATAAAATAAAGGCGTTAAAGGAAAAATTCATAATTTTAAAACATTTTAATGTTATAACCATCAAGTACAAAAAAAATTTATGTATCTTATATATTATGTCTTAAGTTGCTCGTTATCAGTGACATTGTACTCGTATTTACGTCTTATGACAAGTAAAGAATCTTTAAAACGAATATTTCACGTGAACGCTTTTAATTATTACCTGCTACCAATTGATAATCACGACAGGAATTTTACAATTCACTTTATATAACAGTAAAATTGTTCAATTTGGGAAATCTATGAGTGTAAACATGGTGTATGGCAATTAACGGGAATTTCAGGAAGCATTTTTGTTACGGTGAGTGTTGGAGGCAACATAGTAGTGTCTGAAAAAAAGGTTGTATAATAAAAAATATTTAGAGAAATGACAAGGGTCGGTTTAATGTTCTATATTATGTTATATCACCGTCTGCTGATGATTTGTGAAAAATTTTAAGAACACAAAATCCGTAATTCAATACCTTATCTATTCTACAGAATGTGCACTGTCTCCCGCTTATTCGTTAGAGCGTATCTCCAGAAGTTCGTCCATTAGTTCATTTGCAGCGGGATTGCGTCGCACATGCCGGGACACTCCCGGATTACGTCGAGAATTAGTGTCCCGAAACCAATGGAGACTAATCTTACAATTGCGCTGCAAGTCGAATTTCTATTTGTAAATGTTGTTCTGTAGCTGTAAATGCGGTCGGTTGCAAGTGTTTCGAGCCAGTCGTATTTTGAAAACGTGATTTATTTGATTAAAAACTTGGTCTTGTATCTAGGCGTGTATCAGGAATGGGTCGCACCGGCCGAGATAGTGACTCACGCGTATCGACTATATGGGATACATTTTACGTCCTGACAATAGGTTATGGAGATTGCCATCAGAGGTAGGAATAATTAGCCTTTTCACGAAGATCAGTATTATCAACAGTAGTCTTTTTATCGATATACTGTCGGATACAGTTCCAATTACAAAATGAGAGGAGTTCAGGCTTCAGACCATATTCTACTATGTTGACCGAGTGTGTTAGCAAATTTCTTAGCGTTAGCGTATAATATGGAGAACTCTAAGGCGTGCAGATTTCCTCACGATAGTGTCCACCATCGCCCCAGCAAGTGATTTTGATGAAGATAAGCTATTGCGAATTCTCGTACACATTGTAGCTCGTTTTTTCATGTACCTACATAAGTTATATCTAATATTCATTCATTTCAGAAAAATTCATATCATGTAATGAACAGTGTATTATAGGTAGAACTGTATTAAATAAATGTTAACATCTCGTTCTCATGACCGCATTCTAATTAGTGTATGGTTAATGAGAAAATACTTTGACATAAATTTCGTGTTTCTTTATAATTTGTTGTATTTTGGTGAGGTAGCTAATTGGGTGCGGTGTAGCTGAGTAATTAATTGGATATTATGTTCATAATTGCTATTCTTGGAGCCGTTGTCAGATTGAACCTTATTTTGTAAGGTAAAAAAGAACTTGGAAATCGAAATCGCATTTTGGTGTCGGCTTGTATTATAAGTAGGTATGTGTGTACACTCTTGGTTATCCATAAGAATTTTCTATATACACAGGGAATGCGTCTCGTTGCATAGATTTGGCTTTGTCATTGCGCAGATAGCATGTTCGATTTTAGGAGAAAATGAAGTTCAATATTTGCTTAACACATTCAACGTTTGCTTTTGGTCCGCGTGTGTCTACGGAGATTGTCCGAGCGCGGATCGATTTCAGTGGATTGACTGTCAATGACATCATTCGTACGTGATATTGCAGTCGGTTTAAACGACACGCTAATGCGCCCGGCCCCGGCGGACGTTAGAGCGGAGAGTTCGAGACCGACCGCCCCGGCGCGCTCCAGTAGGTGAGCCGGATAGCATAATAGCGGCGTAAGCTCGAATCGTAGATGAAAATAAACAGAGTCAAGAGGATGTTCTGAAGTAAACGCACGTGAGCGACTGGTTAACGTCGGCTTGTGTGTTATGCCACTACGCCAAGATTGTATTATTATTATTTCAGTACGCTAGGTCTCTTACATCCTGGAATATACGAAACAAATAAATAAAAAGCATTGAAATGTAAAAGGCATATAAAGAGCATGTAAGTATAAAGAAAAGTATCTGAAACAAAATAAAAATATTACCATTTCGGCAACTCAGTTATCAATAAGGTGTCCTCCTTAAGCTTGAGGCGACTGTAGGGAACCAATTTTCAGACTCCAACTTCGCCTGTACGAATTCGAAAGTAGTTTTCAGAGATCCGTGCATCCCAACTATAGAAACAAAGAGGACTTCCTAGACTTCATAGAGGACTTCCTTTTTCGATTAGCGACGAGGGTCAGCGGTGTGAAAATTAGGTTAATAAATATATATAAAAGTTAAATCTTTATGCCTTATAAAAATTTTCTTTTCCTTTCGCCTCTTTTCGAGACTATTTCAAGTTATATTTTAATTTCGTCTGGGTTTTGGCACGGAGGAAAATGTCTTCAAAAAGAAACTCATCAATGTATCATTCTAGCGATGTAATGTTAAGTCGGTAGTAAAGTGCATTTACCTATTTATTGCTATACTGCGCTTATGAAAGATGCTTACTTCCTTACATACATCTTTATCACGTTATTTATCAAAAAGGTTATATTATTCACTAACTGCGGTCGGAAATTGGATGCAGAGGATGGCAATATGAGTGGAAATTATTTAATTTAAAGGTGTAATAATTAAATGGTTGTATCAATTACCGATTCTATGAATTGCCCTTCAGTCGGCTGTAAGTAAATGGTCCAATATGGTGTTCATTTCAACGTAAATACCTGCAGTCGGCATATAATCTTCGCTTAAATATTTGACTATTTTTATTTCACGGGGATATGAAGCCAGTACCGGAAGTATAATATCTGTCTTTACCGACCTGACGTAGTTTTTCTACATACTAGTACGTCAGTTTTGCCACTCACTCACGCCGGTTATGGAGATTTCTGAGTCTCTTATCAATCAGTATTTCACTTATTACATTGTTTCATAAAAGGCGCATGTTTAATTCAATTATTATGATGATATAAATTTACATTCACACATTTTTTTATAACTATGATCAAAGTCCTCAGCTCGTGCTCCAATTCACACGGATATTATGCAGAAATGCGATTTTCTCAATCAAGCACAGAAAGCTGCAGAATGGCATACATCATTTGAGCTGACAGTGATGGACTGCGGCCGCTAACGAGCTGCATCGTTAAGCGATGCACCGCCTATTTTAATGCATCCACTTAAAAATATTTCCCCGACACACCTGGTGGCCCCGATAGAGACGCCCATAGACATCATAGCGGGAGAAATTTCAATTAGCCCCTTATTGTAGGCAGTCTTAATATTACTCCAACATCTACTGTTTTGATATACTGAAACCCAAACAAGCCAAAATAGAAAAGTCTTTATATTGCTGATGCTGTGTAAGGCCCAAATAAGGCCCCACATGGAGTACTGATCTCACCTCTGGGCAGGGGCGCCGCAATATCAACTCACTCCATTTGACTCCGTTAAAAAGCACGCCGTTCGAATTTTCAACGACCCAAGGATTACCGAAAGGCTAGAACACTTAAGCTTGCGAAGGGACTAAGGCTCAAGAAAATCGCAAATAGAGCTCCCCTTCAAAGCCGGCAAAGTATTGGCCACTTCTCGGGTGTTGGAAGGGTTCATAGGTGACGGTGACCATTTACCAGCAGGTGGCCGTCCATCTTTAACATTGTCATCGTCCATCATTATCATTGTGCGGTAGTAATGTGTGCGGTCTGTCTATGTACAGTAGGAAATGTCAATAAATATATCGAGCTGTCTAGTACATCACCATAGAACTCTAATCAAATGTTAACGCGCTTCCGATACGAGAGCCACAGAAATAGCCGTAATTTCGATTAATGTGAGCCTCGAAAGCAAGTAGTTAATATTGAGTGGCGTTGTTTGCAGGTGAACCGGATTCCACCTGCGTAATAATTATGTACGGATTAGGCAAATGAAAATTATCATTGATGATTTTATTGGACCGCTATTGCACTAGAGTGTTAGTTCGCAATGGAATAGTTTAAACTACGATGAGCTTGCGACGTCGACTGGCAGATTTGACACGTTGTAGAGAACATACCCAAGAAATCTCTCTTGTGTACGTTTCTCATTTCGTATATTTTCCTTTATTGTCACATCAAGGGATTTTGTGTTTTCAGAAATTTTAGAACTGAATTATTATAACATTTCTTTATTAATTTACTTAATTAACATTTTACTTTATTACGTAGTAACATAATTGCTTATTTATGTGAAACGCGCCAAAACTCTTCGACCCAAAACCCAAGTAATAATTGCGTTTAAGAGATATTATTCTTTCCATTAATTTTACGTTTTATCCTATTTGTTACTATCGGGAAGAAAGATGAAAAAAGTAATTTGTAGCCATATTGGATTTTTACGTGCTGTCTCTACAACAAGCCACAATGTTTTGCACAAAAGAAGTAGCAAATGATAGGTTTTAAAACTGTATTTTTATCTTCATTCATAAAAATAGTGTATTGTGACAGTGTGCCAATTGGAGTATCTGAGAAGAATATGAGACGCCGGTGAAGTGCGCCCATGACCTGTACAAGAGTCGCGATGTGCCGCTAAGTGACTGAAACCTTCACCCTACAAGTCGTTCTTGATTGTAGCACAAAGTACTATTATTATATAGACGAATCGATACTCAACACAACTCTGTCTGCGGATGCAATGAGTACCTATTGTAGATCTTTTAAAGGAGGTCTAAATGAAACCAGCACTGAATGTAACATTTTAACTGCCAATAATTGGAAAATAAATTGTTCTGAAACGAATATAAACAATATTTGTTCTCGACTTCATCAAACAAAAATCTCTGTCAATGTTGTCAGAGCTTCCGTGTGATGAATAATTTCGATACTAACAGACGATGATGTCAACATTGGTTCATATATTGTTCTGTATGTAGGTACAGCCAAACAGAACGACCGATGTTTGAAAGAGAACCCAGTTAGTCATCTTCACTAAAAATAAGTCAATAAACGCTCACTAATAATAATTATGAGTCAGTTTGTTTGTTTGCTTAGAACCTAGTCATGTAGCAATGATACAACAGATTGATTTTTTGCGGTTTTAGCAAGAGCCAGGCCCTTGTTGGAGACTACAAGGGATAAGAAGAGCAGCTTTGCACGCGCGCACACGGCATTAGCCCGCCGCGCCCGCCCGCGCTGTCCAGGTCGTCTTACCCACAAGCACTCATGGGGAATAATTATTCTCGCCAGGTCTCATACGCGGTAGGCAGGGAGCCAAATATCTCTATCGAATTACAGATCCACGTATTTCCTCTATATACATACATATACCACTCTTTTCATGCACCCACTTTATTTTCAAAATTGTGAAAGTGATGTGGGTTCAATCGTTAAAAAAATCCCTTAAAAATGTAAATAAAAATATGCCGTAGATACCTAACAGCGGCTGTGATAGATAAAACGCGACAGAATAAGTGATAAACCTGTGTTAGTACTGTTCAAATAAAGATCCCCTTTTCTTCATGTAAATAATAAAAGATGGTACACTATCACAATTACATCGAAGCATCCATACAACCCGCATATAACCACAGGACGGTTCTTCCAATTCTCGGTTCAACCCTATTCTATCCCAGCCGTGCCATCCTCCCGTTTGGCGAAACTTTTCCAATATTTCCATATACGTAGATAAATATACCGGGGTTGTTGATATTGGGGGTATACAAAAGTACATTGACAGACTTCTCCCTTGTTGTTCGGGAACAGTATCAATTTAGCAATCCGGCCATTCTTTGCGCAGTTTAGACGAAACTGAAGATAAACTTACTTCGAATGCAATATTCGCAAATTGTTTTCGTTGCAATGCAATTTCGTGCATACTCGTAATTTTATCGTGCATAGTGTAAGATTTAAAATATTGATACGTCTCAAAAGTAAACACAATATGGTATCTGTAATGTTATGTGCAGGTAGATATTTGTCTATAGCGAGCAACGTGAATTTATTTCTAGTGACTCACGAGAATTGAACTATTTCCAGAAACAGGAATAGAATCAATGTAACGGCACGGTTGGAAAGGTACACAGATAAGACGAGCGCTCGGAGTCGGCCGCGACACCGGTCGGTAACGCCGCCGCCAGGAATACACCAAACTAAATAAATAAGCCACAAATAGGCACAGAGTCGCCGCCGCGTGTAAACATACAGACACGCCGTTTATTTGTTACGGCGCCGGCCGAGCAGCAGGGGACGTAACCAGTGCGGGAACGTTTAAATACGTACGCGGACGGATTATTACAAAACTTTCATCAACTTACTTCATTGTGAATTCCGCGTATTGTGTTGTCTGGAGCGCTCTGGATGTAAAGCCTCGTGCTAACGCAAAATACGTGCTATTGCTTTTAAGCTGTAATTTCAAATACATAGCAGCGCGGGAATATATACATAGGTAGTCGCGGTTGTGTTTTTGATCCCACGGCCGGTACAGTACAAATCTCTTTGGCATTTGTATTTAATATAATTCCGGGCAGATCAGCATTCGTCGTCTATTTTATCACGTTGTCGATCCCATTCTAATTCAGAAGTTCTACAACCTCAGTTTCTGAAGACATTTTGTATTGCATACGCTACTCGTTTTGCGAAAATATTTTTAGAAAACTTAGCGAACTTGGTAAAATTATCTCCAAAGGAATGCCCAGCGTGGGGACTTAGAGCAAGAATTCCTTAAGGGAGGCTTATGTCCAGCAGTGGACTTATGACTGGGTGATGTTGGTGATGATGATGATGGGAATAATAGAAAGTTACGCTTTGCTTCTGGTTGGCATTGAAGTCCGTTGACGTAATATACCATACTGAAATACCGATGAAACGACTTACTGTACATTCCATATAAAAAGAAAAAAAAAAGACCAGCAGAGATAAACAATATGCTCGCTTTATTCTTTTTGGTCCACTCAAATGATGTTAATATTTAAAGTTGTATGTCTTCGGACAACTCTGACAACATTGACAGCCGTCTGATTCCGTTCCGAATTAGTAAATAGACGGTAATAAACATTGTAAAAATATGTATACTTACTCACAGACACGGTACAAACACATACAACAATATTAAGAACACTATTTATAAATAACATACTTACAATCATATCTTCAGGCCATGTCCTTTACGTAACATTTAGAAAATTACTCGTGCTAGTGGAAATCCATTTAACACTAGCCACCTCGAGAGCCAGCGTAATTTACAACCGGACTGAGGGTGTAGCGAAACGTCCTATTAGTTCACTAGTTTATCATAGATCGACGCACAACGCAAGAAAGAGCTGCTCGTACTTGTGACATGGGGGCATAATTCGAGGCGTCAATATCGTAACGCGGAATAACTGTTTTGCAAGTAGCTCGGCGCACGGTGCGCGGTGACCTCTTAAAAAGCACGTCTGAAAAATACTTCTTGTTTTCAAGCCGTAATTCTCATACAAAATTTAACTCACAAAGCGCTTTTGGCGATTTCGGTCGTCGCGAATGGGAAGCGAGTTATGAGAGTTGCCGCAGAATGTTTAAATAAAAAGTGTAGTGCACTTGCTACAAAACTACCGGTAATGGGCAGTAAATAGCCGAAGTGTGAGCAAAGGCCGTGTCCTTTTAGACGTGGTGGGCGCAGTTGGCGACCGAGCCGCGGCCCAAGAGACGAGCGGGTGCGGTACCATTACTACTTCTTAATGCTCGTGGAAACTCTTTCAAACACCACATACACTTACTCATTTATATTTCGCCCAGAGTAGCGCTTGGGACGTTTGCGGAATTGTTTATAATTATATTATCACGTGAGGGCACTTACTGCGTATTAAGAGTGCACCGAGTGCCAAATACGTCTGTCTTTGGTTACTTGAAGATGGTGTGCTCTTCACCTAACGAGGGTGTAAATGACATGAAAAAATCAAAGGACCTTATGTTTCATCATCATCGGTCATAGCAACTTTGTTATTAATAACGTTTATAAAGTGACATGATCAATAGCCTTTCTATTGATATGTAACGACAAGACGGCATCAGCAGCAAGAGCGAGAATATTAATCATCAATGTTCACACAATAATGGCAACACCACGCGTCGTCCCGCGCCTGCTGGCGTGGGGCCCCGTCACTTAGCCGTCGAGAGCGAAGCTCAATAGGCCGTTTAGTTTTGTCTATTCTTCATTACGTTCCAAGAGCGATTTTCATTTAAATCATAACAAACTATTAACAGTTTATTTGGCCTTGGAACTATCATCAACAATCAATAATAATTAAAGATGTCGTATATGATACAGGTGTTCGCATTTAATTCGCTTAAGTTAATTAATTGTCTACTTATTGTGGCGTGCTTGGGATGACAGATGAGAGCGTAGTTTCAGCGTGGGACGAGATTGTGCGTTTCGTTGTAAAACGTATGTTTAACGTGTCATTAGCATGTTAGTGTCGTAAGCGAGGCCAGCGCACAGCCAGTCCTTCGCGCTGTGTCCTAAGGGGCGCGGATGCCGAGCGGGGGCGGGCTGGATATTGCGCCTGGCGGCCGCCGGGACGTGCCAACTGCCGCCACACACCCAGCTGCTGGACAACGGGCCGGTACGCTGCTAATATTGCATGCAATCACCGAGACCAATATGACGCCACTAGCTTGACAAACAGACTTTCGGCTTTATTATCGTTACTGTTATACAGTCTGATTAGGTGCCTTACGTGGTACGCAAAGAGCTTTTTTTTTCTGAGTTTTCCTGACGAAAAAAAAACCGCACAGAGGTTTGATTGCCAATATATCTATGTAAGTCCTTACATACTTGACGTGATTTTTTTACTTCAGGGGGTTCTGTCATTCTCACAACTTGTATCCGTATATGAATAATTTATGCGTTTATGATGTGTTTTAAAACTTGTTGGAACTCTTCCAAATTTTTATTTATTCAGACTTGTTGTCTTAATTCAGATATTCGTAAAAAATAGTTTTAGTGCGTGGTTTAAATAAAGTGATGTAACTTGTCTTAATATCCTTGCCTTGTACATATTGTAAAGAAGAACGTAAGAAAATGTAACTACTGGTAGCCGGCGCTATGGCCACGCGCCAAGCGCTGCTCTTTTCCCCTGTGTCGCTCGCGTGACCGCACTACGTGGGGCAAGTATCGACTATTGCGTGTTTCAGTGGACTAATGTAGATTCACCTTTGTGATTTAAAATATTAATACTTGAAAGACTTGTTCTAGTGAGGTATTACCCACCTGAAGGTAACTACTTAAGCGATAATTATGTTTAACCTATCGCATCTATTTTTTCACCAACGTTAATTTTTCTATTATTTCTGTACTCTCCTGGATGACTTGAATTCGTAAATACGTAGAGTTAGCAAATGTCTGTGTTCGCCAGCCCTGCGAGGCTCAGCATTGTATGTGTACATGGTTTTTAAATGAATTATTAAAATATTAAAATTCGTTGCATATTAAAACTATTCAGTTTAATACAATTTTTTATTTACATACTTTTGTAGGTTCTTATTGGATTCTATTTCTTTACTATAGGTATCTTGCATTTAAACAGCACCTGTATGCAGAACAATACTGTAATGTTATGCGCACTAACTCTATTCCCCTTCTAATCTACCTGTTTTTAAATGTTACTTAACGGTTAGCTGGAAAATAGCCAGCAGGGACAAGACATTATTTTCTATTCGTCCGAGTTATTACATGTGGTATGTGTTCATCTGATTACTCCTAAAGCATAGTAAGTTAAAGTCATACAGTTCCTTGTTAGAGACAAATAATAATACAAAGACCTAACTTAACTTTTACATTAGAAATGCTTAAGCGTCGCTAATGTCATGTGATTCACGATAATAGTTCTGTGGCCGAACCCGACCCTTGCCTAAAAATGTCGGCGCTCACCCCAAACAGTGTTATGCTTTTAGTTAATTAAACGGGAATTGCGGGAATCACTGGGATAACGGGCATTCCACGCGGAGTCAAACCTGAACTTCGTACAGGTGGGACTACTAGGAAAACTTGTTATTGTATGTATATATACATTTCAAGAATTTATCACAATTGTATGTTTGTTACGGACATTTTATCACTTAAAAAAACTAAACGCCAATGTCTAACTGTATAGTGCTTATACTGTGATTATTAAAAATTGAAAATTACTTGTAGAATCGACTTTATAAGGATAAAGTCGACTTTATAAGGATAAAGTCGATTCTGCAAGTAATATTTCAATCATTTATCGTGTTTGTAGCTGACTCTTGAAGGCAAGGATATATAGGCTTTTACTGGGCATATGCACTGGATTAAGATATACGGTACTACCTGTCCCGAGCTCATGACAGGCTAGAATATAACCTCGAACCGTTCAAACAACGACTTCGAAAGCGATGACGCTATGTCGGATCAGAAGGTATGAGGACGTTGTATTAGGAGAACACCGATGCGTTCTGTTGAATATCCCGGAGCACCCCTATTAAAGCAGAGAAAGTCCACCGAGAAGTTTTGAATCCTGGGATTCCCGGTATTCTTCGCGGGATGACGGTGTACCATTTGAAGCTATACTCCTGACGGTAGCTCAAAAACTCAGTCAGAATCCATCTTACGAGGCGTCAGCGCTTTCCGTCAGGCGGGTTCGCGGCCCCATGCAAGTCTATCACACAAGAAATAAACCAAAAATGAACCGCGATTTTAAGATGGCCACCTGATATTTAAGGACTTGTACAAAACAACTTCGATAACGGGCGACCCATATTCGAATTACACCGTGTGGGCAAAGCAAACACTTCTTGGCAAATGAGATTCCCCTGAACCGAAGCGAAGACAAAAGTGGAACAAACGGAACGTTAAATCCGATAACTTTGCTCTCTGCACTCCGCGCTTTACCTACAATTTCAACAGCTTTTACGAATTTTGGCTGGAAACTACCATTCTCTTTAGCGATTATATCCTACAAGTACATGCTAGTAGGTATAGCAATGGACAGCTGTGCGGATATACGGACACTTTATAATGGTTATAATGCCTATATAGTCACATTTTTTTTTGGTTCGTAAAGTATAAAAATATGTATATTTATGAAAACTATTTTAACGAACGAGTAATTTTTATAATATCATCGCGCCAGGTCACTCTCAGGGCAGGCAGAGAGCATCGAGTGTTAAATATCTGTTTATAGACCTGTCGTTAAAGTAATACGTTAAAGACAATATAATCACAGAGCCTGCGAAGGTACTCCGTGAGCGCCAGAGGAGGGGGTCACGTGTCGCGATGCAGCGGCGAGCGCCGTACTGCTATCGCGGTCGCCGCTTCTGCCCTAAACATACTCAGCACCTTGTTCGGGCGCGTACACCTATAAATATGTCTAGTGAGGTGGTCAGCTCACCACATGGAATTGCTCGTCTGCCCGGGGCACACGGTGTGTTAGCTGGAACTAATTGCGACTGCCGCGTTATATCACTCACTAACAATAAGTTTACTATACGTGTGAAATATTGTACGTGTCACCGTACACGAAACTTTATATCACCTCGTATAGTTGCCCGACATTGAAAATATTAGAAATTTAAAAATATAATTAAAGAAATGCATTAAATATGTATGTGTTGAGTCATAATAAGTACTCTAGGGAATACCACTCAATACTCATCATGAGAGCTTTCCGTCGCTGTGATCAGTTAGATAAAAACAGCTCATAAGTCACTCGCAGGCAGCAGTTAAGCCGCGACAAAGAGATAGTTGAGCAAAATCTGGTGCAATCTCATTGAGCTTGGCGCTGCTAAAATATTACCTAGTTTCTTGGAATTACATTAAACCTACATTTACAATTTGCAGCCTATTTCTGTTTCTATACCTACGGTTATTTTGCTAATGCTATGATTACTTATGTGTTAATCGGTAAACAGACACTTTGATTCACTTATTGACTTTAATGCTGATATAATATATAACATAAGTACAAATATATATTTTCCATTGTTAACGTAGACTACACCTGCTACCACAAACTTCAAGAATTAAATTTTCTGTCGGCGTTTATGCTTCTGGATAGAATTTGGACTTAGTCAAGACGAGAATACATACATTTTCTGGGTGACGACCTGCTGCAATACAATAATCATCGGGCGAGACGTACGCAAGTGGAAGCTTAAAGTTATTAAATAAAAATATTTCAAAGAAAATACAATGTGTAATGAACATTGGTTTCTTTTTTACAGCTAAATAAAATTACGATTTTAGTAAATGAGGATCGTAAATAAAGAGTGGCCCTAAAAGGAAAACATTAAAACCTAACATAATTTTCATTTTACCAAACCTATTTGGATTAATATTTTGTGCGATAATTTTAGTAGGCAGCCAAATAAACGGAACCGTGGATGCTATCCAATATTAATTAGAACCAAATTAACTGGTATTAAAGTCGACGTATAAATATAAAACGAAGTTAATGAGCATGTCGGTACCGTTCCGTGTCGGGGCACGGCAACTGTGAGATGTTGGCGATTCCACGTGAAGCGCCATCAGAACAACACTACTGTATACGAATAAGGTCACGTTGCAATAAATGCGCTGCAATTACAAATTTATATTATGAATTTATATTATATTACGAATATTTATGTATGTACATATATCTTGGATATGATAAGATATGTATATCTTGGATGTGCTTTGTATTAGATGTAGATTGAGATTGTAATCTCATCCATTAGATCCAGCACTACATAATCATCCATTATCAATCTGTGTAATAACAGATATCCTGATTAACTGACTTATTTTCTGAATTAATAGATTGTGAACTACAAAATATTACTACTGTACTATGCCTAACAATTTTCAATTCGACTATCAAGCTGTGTACCGAAATACAATTCAATTATTTTACGTCCAGTGGAGCGGGCGGGTATCAGCTAGTAATGTTATATATTAATTAATGACTTGTGGGAACATTTAACTGAGTTACTATTTATAAACGGAAGAACTGCTTCGTTGGTCTTGTAGTTACAAGTCTGTCTGCCCAGCGAGAGATCCTAGGTTCGATTGTCAACGGTTATCTGACACCCAGGGACATCTGCAACTAGCCTCCAACTTTACTGTAGGAATATATTTGTTAGTTTTAATTAGTGTCAACAGGTAAGAGGACTATTGATCAGTAATATACATAGCTTACAGGACTACACAAATCCGAATGCTATGACACACTCGTAAGCTTACAAGGAAAAAGTAACATTTAATTTACTGCGACGGTATTCAGTGTAATTATTACTATTTTTATAATATAATAACATCAAGTGCTTGTTTATTATCGCAGTTACGTTCTACCACTCAGGATTTCGTTAAACGGGGCTCACAGAGAAGCTCGATGGCGGCGACCCTCAGGTTAATAAGTCGGAAAATGCAATCGTCTCCAACCGCAGTGAGTCAGCGGTTTCGCTTCAAGGTTCCTTTTCTACATCACGGCAATAAAGCGAGCGATATAGAAAAGCTTTTACGTCCACTTTTATGTATTTATTGGGGGAGAACGGCGGACATTCCTCGGGAAAGGTAAATAAATGTTATCTAGATATTTGCCCATCAAACAATACTAACAGTAAAAAGAACGTATCGCGCGACGGGACACTAGTATCGGCATTATACGTTGCACTCGAACGAGTGAATGTTTTAAATACTACTTTTTTATTCAATATTATTGTTTTTTTGTGTTTAAAGCAATTGCACGGTGAAATGTTTTGTAGTACTGCCGCGGCCGCAGGTCGCAGACTTCTGTGGAGTTAGGTAATGTCAGACGCAATCGGTACTTACCGCGTGCGTTTTTGTCGACCCTTGTAGCTTGAGTCCCGAAGCAACCCTTCAACCCCGTTTAAGCACAAGACGGTTTAAGAAATACCTTTGATTCATAGACTGATAATTAAATTCAATATTTCTCGGTTAGCTCGGCTGTTTCGGTCCGGAAACCTGCATTAGGGCTGCAACTACGCAATAGTATCTACATAAATGAACGAATCCACATCAATTCGATTTAACTTCAGCAGAAACTACAAATATTTACGTATCAATTGTTGTAAGAAAATGGGCTACAACTTTTTGATATTATCGCAGTTTGTACAAATTATAACTCTGTGCTCAACTCTCCCCAGGACGAATATGAGATTGACTAAATTTTTCAGCGTCACGTATTTCAGCGAATACTTGTTTGTATCTGTGACGTTCTATACAACCTGTTCACCAGTGACGTCGTTGAAATGTAATCGAACGATGATCAGGTGCGATGTATAATTGCGGGTCGTTAATACTTCTCCTCATACCGGCACACGTTGTTAGCGACGAGTCGTCTAATCTGACACTCGTCTCGCGGCGATTTTAGTATATTGTTTGCTGTTTACCTACATTTCTGATAAGTAAAGCGGCCCTAAATTTATCTTCTTTGCATCGACTTCGCCGCTCGTCCCCTGATGAATGGGCGTAGATATTGGGCCGAGAGTTACGGGCTAGAACCCCGTACCCAGAACAAATATTTGTGCGATAAGCACGTTTACGTTTTATATTCGGGCGTAAAATGATATTATCTATAAAGTTTGCACCCAGAAATGTATACTTTATTTAGTTTATCAATCTGTATACACAGCACAGCTTCTGACCAATTTTGAATCATACGATCGTGTATGAGTCTTCTTAAGATAAATGTAACTTCACGCCTATAATCCCCGTAGAGGTAGGCAGAGGAGTGTAGTACACTCCCAAGTTTCGCCAGTTACGTTGAAGTCCCATGGAATAGATGGTGAGCCTATTGTCATACACCAGGCATAACTCCAGACTCCGAGTCACTACAAAAAAATACCAAGTAAAAAATCCAATAGTACCCGGATTCGGGTTTTAACCCCGGGGCATCCCGATCGACAGTCGCGCTTGCTACTTACTACTTGATCAACGAGGCAGTCTTAAGATATTATTTTATACTAGATAAAAATCACTAAATGCATTATGCCATTAGCGTTGGATATATCAGAAGGAATTATAATACTAATAATAAAGAGAAAAATCTATACATTTAAATAATATCTATTCATTTATCTATACATTTAAATAATATCTAAGGGGCTGTTTGTAGTACCAAATTAAAAAAATTTTGATGAGTGCAATTGAAAAGTAGGTATACGTGGCACATATAACAAAACCGTATTTTTTAATATTTTTGTCAGTCTGTCAGTTTGTCCCGGATAGCTTCCGGAACGGCGGAACTAATTTCGACAGGACTTTCACTGGCAGATAACTGACGTTATGAAGAGTAACTTAGGCTATTTTTATTTTTAAAAAAGTGGTAGGGCTCCGTTAATAAACTTAAAGCCCATAAAATGGAATACATCTGGACCTATTTTCACGGAATGTTCACTGACACGTACCTGAGGTTATAAAAAGACACTAAGGTTACTTTTATTCTAGAAAAGGTTTTAGTGTTTCGCGCAAAACAATTGAAACTTAATCAGTTTAAAAGTTTTATATGGCTGCACCGGTTATGACAAATAAATTACTCACAGCCAGGTGGACTCGCGGGCTCAGTTGGTATGTAATAATTATAAAGATGTTTGCACTCCCCGAAAGGGGCTGTGATAGCTGTATAAGTATGGTGCGCGGGGCGACTCCCGGCAGAAGCGGCGCGGCGCGACGCGCCCGCCCAGACCACACGCGCGACTCACTGTCTTTGATGCTGTGTGATCAGAAATGATTCCTGAGAGAAAAATACACGTAAATAGTTCTCTTTTCTATAAAGCGGAACTGCAACGAACCTTGAAAATATCGCCAGGACCGTTCGTCTTCTGCCCGCACTGTTGCATTTATCTCAATGAAAACGTGAACGAAGCAAACGAACCGTTAAATTCCATTACATGGGCATGTTTTCACGTGGTCGTGCGCCGTGCTTACGGCGGCCGCGACTGCCCGTTTCGACAGCTCGCTCGAGTTTTTTAATTATCTCGTAATGAGATAAAGCTGCAGACAGATGCCGTAATCCTCCGCCGGATTGTCGTTGGCGCAACTACATTTTACTTTAAATACGATACTAATGCAACTTCTCTGTAAGTTGAAATGAGTTTTAGTTTAATACGTTCAGATGAGCTTACGCTTAAGCGATTTTGTTACTTGATGAGCCACTAACAGCCGTAGTGTTGTTATACATTGTAGTACCATTAAAATATCAGTCAATTATACTGTATGGATTCTGATATCGATATTTCTCTATATCTTTAAACGAGCAATTCTTTTATTCATATATGTATATTGTTAGGAACGTCAATTACACATTTATAAATTATTGTAGGGTAGTAGGATATTACTAGCGTCCCTGTATACGAGTAAGACTTGCAATTAAGCCTCAAACTGACTTCTCTGTTGTCTGTGGTGCTGTTAACATTGTGTTAGGCGTGTATTCTTGACTGAGTTGGTTCAATCGTATTGTTCAGGTATTTAAATTATTTAATTAAATTATTCAGAGTAAGCTTTTGTTCCAAGTGTAATTTATAGATTAGTTAATTAATAAGAATTATAAAATATTATCTTTTGTTGGAATGTATATAGTTTTTGTTAAAGCAATCTTACTTCCGATCCTAAAAATATACGAGTATATAATCGGAATCTCTGAAACGGCTCCTACGATTTTTATGACATTTAGTGTACAGGAGGTTTCGGGGGCGATAGTACGGTCTAGCTAGGTTTCATTTTTAGAAGACGTTGTTGATCCTTATTTTCAAGCAATGAAGAACTGTTACAATATCCATAGAATACAAAGGTAAATTTCGCCACTATCTACAAGGTAATACAATAGCTCCAGTCGGGCGGCCCCGAAACCAGAAGACCCCGGTTCGAGTCCAGATGTCTCCAGTCCGATTTTTTTTCCTTTTTTTAAGGTCCTTCTTTTATGAGTAAAACTATTATTGAGAGCCCTTTATCAACTCATCTAATTCGTATCTAAAAGAAAATCAAAAACACACCGAGCTAAGCTCGGTCATCCAGGCACTCCGTTATTAAACTGACAAAGGACTCGTGACAGTGTAATGTTTTAGTTCAGAAGTCCGGAGTTCAAATCACGCCAAATCTCTTTCGAAAAATAAGTGCGTTTGCAAAATAAATATCACTTTGAGTATCAGTGACGGAAAACATCATGAGAAAACATGCACACTTTACATTTCCCCATAATGATCTTATAAGGCGTGTAAAATGTGTCAATCCAGCCTTGCGCACTCTGGCAACTCTTCTCATTTTGAGAGGAGACCGGGTCGAACAGTGGAATTACGAAAAGGTTAAAAATGATGATTCTCAAAAATAAATGGTGAGGTTGAAGTTTTTGTGCAGCATCACAATTAAACAATTTTCGAATCATGTTCGGGCAGTACTGGACAGTACTCGTATCACGCTGAAAGTACGCAGGAACTGCTAATTTTTTTCGCGGACCAAGCTTGATTTATAGGTCACAAATACATACCTTTTCCGATTATAACATATTTCTTAAAATATTTTTATTGAAGTAAAATATTTGTAAGATGAACATGTAAATGCCAGGTCTTAGTTGAATATTTTTATAGGAACCTAAATAGACGGTATTTGTTAATTAGCTCATAACTGAAGCTAATGAAATTTCCTAATAACGGGCCGCGCTGCAGGCGGGCGGCCCGTTCGGCTCGCTGTACTCGTGTAGTCAGTGCGTTCGATCGGCTAATTAATAAGCTAATTGGCAATCTCTCGTAATATACAGCGTTTTGATTGCGCACCAATATGGAGCCTTTATGTGTTCGACATAGTGAAATAGCACATCAAAGTGAGTGCGAGACGGCAGGACTTTCGTTTCACCGCGAAGTGTTAGAAATAATAATGATAACAACATGGAACTATTTCCCAAATTTTCTACTGCTTCTGAATGGACCTGGACACATACTATGGTAAGTAGGTAGCTGATAAACTACATACCTACATATAGAAAATTCTAAAATGATTTTTAAATAAATAATTTTACGTTCGGTCACAGAGCAAATACCACTAGTATTTCGTCATGAAATTTGTTTCATATTCGTCTTGGATGGTATCCTGGTATCAAACCTATACCCCGGCTCACCAATCACATTCACTAATCATTGGAGTCAGGCGACCAAGATGTAACCGGTTTGAAACGTAATATTAACAGTACCAGTTCAGCGGAAAGAGTGTTGGAAATGTCTTAAACATTTGAAAATATAATCCTGCTTTATTTATTCATCGTGTTAAACGCAGACAGTTGCTGGTGTCGGGGAAAGTATCCATCTTGGTTGTAAATAATAAATTAATCCAGAGGCTAAGGCTTACGACACTTGTTTTGAGATTGAGACGTAAGGAATATTCCAGATAAAGACGTATACTGTTCATAAAATGTGAAGGGAAAAATGTCTCAAACATATTTTATTTCACAGTTTTTAACTTTCAATTTTTTATCCCTCGTTTTGGGATTTCAATTTAGAAGATAAAAAATATGCTATAATAATAATTCTAACTGTGCGATTCTCGCATCTTTAAATTTATAATTTGTCTATTTCAAATCCGCCGCGTAGCTGAGACAGTAAATTACACCACCGATTACGGAGAGCTCAAAATAATACGCTTGTGTACATATCCTACACGCCGCCAGTTCCCTGGCGCTCGCTCCAATTTCGGCTTTAATATCCCCTTATCGGGCCCAACGAATAAAAGTCGTGGGAACGAAACTGTTAATTTCATAATACAGGATACGGTTACATAACACCTGGCAATTAGCCAGTGCAGCGGCAGCCAGCGCGGATCGTTTCAACGTCGAAATGAACGCATAACTCGGGCACAAACTGCCGATCGAAAACTACAGTATCGCGAACTCGATAAAAGTTATTTCCCATCGCCGCCGTGATGGGGAAAGTTGGTGACGTGTGCGTTGTGCGAGTTGTTCATGAATACCGCGATTGCTTTTCCATTTGATCACCGTTATGAAAAAAGTATACGTTTCAACACACCCCGGGTCGTACTACTAACAATAGTACTAATCATTTCACTTTTCTTTTACCAAATAAGTTTGTTAACTCTAAGAACAAGTCTTGGAGGTGTAATAAGATCTATTCATTTTGTGCACAAGATATTGAAAAGGACATTACAGGGCTCATCGAGACGGTTTCATCACCAAACATTCGTTTGTTTCGTTTTGTTTATGATTAATGTAATTACTAAAATTCTGTATCGTAGTGGGTAATTTTTGTTATTGCCAGTATAGGTGACGACCAGTGTTACTCGTGAATGAAATTGAAATTTTTGTTGTCCAGTATATTTCCAAGCACTCAGGTTATCTACTCGCGCCTTCCACTTGACTGGCCACGTAATCGCTGATCCCATTTAAATATTGGATTGATGCAGGGCGCCATGTAGGTACTCGTACTTGGACTAAGTTCGACTCTCTATGCCGAAGTAAAGTCAGTGTTATAAAATAGTATGTGGTCATCATCATTTGTGCCAGCTGTTTTATTCGACAATTGTTTCACCGATTATACTGGAACATGATTTATTTGAAATCTTAAATTCTTATTGACAGATATTGGGAAGAGTAAGGTAGGGAATGTATAAGGAAATGTATAAGAAGTCCTTGAAGTACATCAAAATCCATTAATTTCGTATTGAAAATAATTAGAATGACTACATGACGTGTTAAAATTCTTGTGTTCTTTATTTTACTGATATATAAAGCTAACAGCGGCCTCTGCAGTTTGTTGACATTTGTTTATAAGTTATAAATATTAGAAGTAATAAGTTATGCGATATCCACGTGATATGCCTATGTACCACACTCACAGCGCGTTACCGACTGCACAATGGAAATTAGCAGCCAGCTGTGGTTTCGCGGTCGTTTAATGACAGCAGAATAGATGAACATAATATACGAACCAATCTCCGTAGAAAATTGTAACTGATAATTGATTGCGACACGAGTTGAGCATCAGTTAACTTAATTGGTATTTATACTACGCGAGTACATTACTACATATGCACATGTCACTGGGGATATTTCATCATATTATCGCTTCAAAAATATATAATGTGCTATTTAGAAAAAAAATTTAAATTTAAAAACTTGCATTACTACTTCAAAATTATTAAAATGTCAGGGAAAATGTGTGTCAATTTTTCTGGTAAATTTTAAGCAAACATTTTTCAATTACGCTAAAAGTAACCTTTCCGTTTTTGCTTTTTAGTTACATAGCTTTTATAACTATGCGTGGAGAAGTAGCAGAGATGACTTCGCACTTCTCAAATGTAGAGAGAACGAGCACCCCGGACCGCGCCCAGGGACTGGGGATTGCACTTCGGACACGTCGTCCTCTGACACTAGCCATAACACATATTCATGCATTACAGGATTGTGTTTGACTACACGCTCAACTGATGATAAGCGAGACGTAACCAAAGATGTCGCTCGCTTGCTGAGAAAGTGTCTTAAACAACTCAAGGAAGTATGTAGCGTAGAAATTGACGTCTGCATTAAGTTTACTTTTTTGGAGACTTTGTAGACTCTGGTCACTAGCTGATCGCAGTATAGCGCAGTTTCCACGGGCCTAGCTAAGTACCGTGGTCGCCGATGGGCAACAGCGTAAGAGGTGCCAGAAGATGAGCCCTGCGATTTCCAAACCTTACACGCAGCGTGGGCAAAATTAGCAGCAGTGGACTGAGAAAGGCTGATTGATGATGATGTTGATGACTTATATACTTTACTATGTCCTGCACACGGCACATGATGCAGCGATATAACTTTATCTCATAGTTTACCAGCCTAAATCAGTACATTCTTGGATATAGGTGTCTTCTAGTGAATGCATGGCATTATTTTGTTTTTTGTATTACTGTCGCATAATACTTTTACGTATTTTTTTAAAATCAAGAATTAGAAAAGTTCCTGTCGCTACCTGGTTTAATAAAAATAAATTATGACCTAAAGGCCCTGTTACTATTTTATCTGGCACGGCTACGTAAAATCTGTCAGATTGATATGTATCGCATAGACAACTATATCACATTAGAATGGAACTCCACAAAGAATTAAGCTAGAACAGTTGGGAGAGTGGATCGACATACCTCTACCATTAACTTAATTTATCCAAGCTCGTGATTGAAATGCACTTGGCGCGCTCGGTGATCCGGCGGCCGATACGTTTGATTTAGCGCGCTGGCCGATCCCACGTCCGATACACGGGAATATACGGACCTCGCTCTCTCTATCTTATGTCAATTATAAATTGAGTTACAATACTCGCTTGTTTAATGGCTAAATATATTTGAAACACTCACTCGCTCGTAGCAAAACACTCGCGGCCATGGGGCACTAGTATATCGTTAAGATATGCGTAATAAGTTAGGGGTCACGAGCAGCCCTCGAGGGACGTGCGCTCGTTAAACCGTGAAACTTTATCGAAAGTCTTTAGACTGCTTTGAAAACTTTACGAAGATGACACTGGGCTTCAATAATACATGCATATATACATTACCAGCAGCGTGATAAGTACGCCCTAGTCCTAATTGAGGACAGACAGCGCGCAAGCTATGTATCATCATAAAAATCGCTTCTAGAGTTTTACAAGAAACTCTTAGTTATTCTGTAGGTAGGAAGCGCTTCTCGCTAATAGTTTCAATGTGCTGCCTTCGCTGAGTACTTCATTACATCGTGTTTAATACATAATAGTTGTAAAAAGTCTTTTAAAGTGCACTGAGCACAACATTTTACAAAAAGAATTTTCAGGATAACATAGAATTAAAAATTGCAACTTATTTTTCTAATACATTGCACATACATAATTACAGAACGCGCTTTCGAAAGGGAAATAAATTTATATTAAACGAATGGTACTAGTAAATAGAGATTTTAATTAATAGATACAAACATTTGCAGTAGCCGTAAACTGACCTGAAAAAATTTCGAAAAATGACTTACGGGAACGCTGCCAGGAAACACCGATGGCCCGGCGGATCAAGCGTCGCAAGTGAAAATGAATAGGTCACACCTTGCGAAGAGGTTCCAATCATATACCTAAACAGACGACGGAATGGAATCTCCAAGGAAAGCGAAAGAAAATCTCCCAGAACACAGTTTCTCCTTCTTCTACAGATCTCCGACGGCGATCAGGGCAAGTAGCCGGTAACTATAGCTTATCCATCGTTTGTCATACGTATTAGAGTACTGGTAGAGCTAAAACTGGCTAGCAAAGGCACATGACGTGTAGGGAGCTATCGTTTAGTGTGTGTGCGCGGCGCAGGGACAGGTGGGCCGGAGGGACGTTAATCCGGCCTAATTAATTACAGCTAATTAGCTCGTGCCGAGCACTGAGCGCGCGGCCCGCGGCCTGCCGCCCGCCTCCCGCCTCCGCCGACCGTGCTGCAGCGCCGGAATAATGGATTGAACGTTTCTGTGAATTACTGTGTGTAATATTTGTACATGCGACCGATACCGATACTGTATGCTCTTGGACCTCCGTGCAAATGCCTCTTGTGGATGTAGATTAATATATTATCAGATTATTTCACTATTAGTACAATATGCAAGTTTGTTTTTTGTCAAGTTTTGAATGGATTTGGATGAAATTTAATATGACTTGACCCAGACTACAACTTGGTATACATTAGACTATTGTTAGCTGTAAAATTTTCATCTTGCAATTTTGGCTCCGTCCACTCCAATCAAACTGAAAACAGAAACTGAACATCTGTTATACAAACATTATACAGAAGAAAAGGCTCATCGAAAAGCTCTACTGGTACTGGTTGATAAGCTTACTAGCCAAGTGGAAGAATTATAGCAGCAACTTACGTAAATTCAATTGGAACAGCATGAAAAAAAAGTTATAAAATAACATAACATTGAAAAGTGTTCTGTACGAGTCCAGTATAAGACACTTGAAGAAGAACTGGCTAAAGAAACAGAGTGGGTACGGCCAAAAAAACATGCGTGCGTACAAAGTACACATGTCAGAAGTGAAACTTCTTTGGCGAACTAATTTATAAATCTTGTTT
>DWME01001367.1:0-25273 GCA_018244795.1 Parelbella ahira ahira
CGACCGGACTTTTGGTTAAGCGTTAATTGTCATTACACAGAAAAAAAATCACAGCGAAAATGATAATCACTCGTGACTATGTTTGATACCTGGAATTTGGAAAAATAATCAGTAAATAGAGTAGCTATTAAAATGATTTGTTAGTTCTGTTAGTATACAATCGCGTCGTTGACGAAACACGTCGCACCACTATGAACTCTAGACGCTTACGTTGTATCCGCGGCAAATATATTTTAATCATTGCTTGTGACGAATACAGCTTTATCGCAATATTTAGCATGTAGTGAATTATTTACCGTCATTTGTATATGTACAGTGTGGACACAACCAGGTCTGGGGTCAAACATAGTGTGCGATGGGACGCGTCCCGGTGCGGTGCGTCTGGTGCGAGCTGCGGCTTCCTTGCATTTAAAATATTCTCACTCCGAGGCTATTCGATAATTAAGCTACGTTACATTTAGTTGTGTGATGCCAAATTGTAATCGATGTTGTCATCCGTCAGTCCATCCCGTTTTACTAACTGTACATTTAATCGATAATCGCATTTTAATATCGATGTTTGACATGAAATGTGACTTTGTTTCGTTTCCTACGCTTCTTGCTTTGAGCAATGTTTTGTTTTTTTTTACATTTAAGACGTATGTACCTTGACCCCTGTGACATACAGCCAGCGTAATATCCGAACCGTGAACTATTTTCCAGTAGAGATACTAAACAAAATTTATATACACGAACGCGATAAAGTGTTATCTTAGATTTTCTATTGTAGTATCTAGTAGATAAACCTTGTAATATGTGATAAGAGTGGCTGTAACGATATCCGTTTAGTTTGTTCTATCTTCATTGACAGTAGTGACATTTCTTAATAAATGTTCGTAAACGATTAATTTCGATCATTATTACGTCATCATTTACGATCATATTCTTGCCATCGTCGTGAATGTAAACCGTTTTAAGCAATATTCCATTGATGTAATGATCTATGAATAAATGGATGTAACACAAGCCCATTGCTTACGTTTTCAATTATAAAATGCAGAGGCATTCACCTCGACATCTTCCTTACCGTTATCTAGTATCGACGTAGATAGGTATCAAATAGGTACAAGAGACACGCTTGTCCAGCATTTTTGTATCCGGATGTCATTTTAAAGCATTTGTCTAATCGATATTATTGTAACTGTCTATTGTATTTTAGTATTTCGATGTAAATTTAGACAATTGTATTCTTCCGCGACGCCTAATATTAAGTCCTATATTGATACCTAGTATTCTAATAAACGTAAATAAATACGTGCGTACCTACAATTTATGTACTTATGGGCTATTTCTGTGTTTATTACTTTATTAATTATGCTCCCATGTTATTAAAGTAAGTTTAACTTTAGGAAAAACCATATTATTATTATTAATTTAAAATCAAAATTGTTTCAATAAATAATTTTAATTTTGATGAGTTGGTTTTTTTATTTATGACCATTAATAATATTATTATTATTTATGACCTCCATTTTCTGAGAAGGCAGAGTACCTAGTGCTAAAAATCTTAACCAGTATTATTATTCGTCCATGTAAAATAATATTTGATTTCGCTTGGTTAAACGTCATAATCCTTTTTCACGTTGTTAGAGAATATTGTCTAAATGATAACACATAAAAAAAAACATTAAAGATGATCCAATAGAAATTTTTAACATGACTGCAACACACGTTCCAAATGTCAAGATATTGCTTGCAAAACAAAAACGCGGCAAGAATTTAAAAAAATCGTCCCACGTTCCTTCCATTGTTCTGGATTATCTAACAATTACACTCTGTAGTTTTCTCTTAAGTCCAAGTTACCTAATTATTGACGTAAATGCTCATTACATATATTTTAAATTACTCGCATTCTAATTCTAGATACAGTTATAGAAAATGTAAGTAAATCACTACATCGTTCTATACACAAAAGACAAAATAAATACGTTTAGTCATGCATGCGTTTATTGTCGAAACAAATGAATTATTTCGAACAATATTACACAAGAAATTTTGTCTAATTAACATTTTAAAATAATATGATAGCTGTTTATTATTAAATGTGTAGACACTGTTAAACTCACATATTTATCGATACCGGAATTAAAAATCTCCGAAACCAACTTACCTTTATGTAGAGTGTGATCATATAAGTATATTAAGTCAATCTATTCATAACCAAATATTTCATAGATCGAATTCGAAACATTTTAGGACTTCCATAAATAATTCCCACAGATTCCTGCAAAACCCCTGTCTATGGCTTAGAAAACATTACAATAGACAAGTTAGTCTAGTGGAGTCTAGTTTACAACAGATGACTTTCTTTCATATTGTGAAATTGTTAGTGATGTCTAGCAATCCAATAACAGGATTGTAGGAATGCGAAGTCTGATCATGTTCTAAGGGCTCATGCATATCACATAGGTACATAGTTGCAATTAATGTGTCCTAACCACAAATATTTCTAAGAGTGATACCCTTTGTAAAACTAATAATCTAAACATATTATTTTGGGAACCTAGTAATATTAACAAGGATGATATTAATAAGCAAAGCAGTCATTTTCTTTGACAAATAAGAATACTACTATAGTCAAATTTAACAGACATTACAGTTAACGTGACATTATAAATAGAACACCAAGTACCTACTGGTAGGAATTACCTAAAATAGGACTACTCGTTTTTAGCAATCCTTCCACTGACCCTCAACTGAAAAGAGATGCAAGTCTAACAAATAACATGATATAAACATAACACAACATCACTCCTCTATCTCCCTGAAGGGCTAGGCAAAGAAAGGTAGGTACTACGCACCCTTTCATCAGTTACGTTGTACATCCGTGTGGTATATACCCGTTGTACATCCGTCGATGTGTAACGTGGTATCCAGCGATTGCCGATACTTATTCATGGAGTTCTTGAACCTTGGACAAGCGTCGATAAGACGGGGACCGCGGGCCGCGAGCCCAGCAGCGGTCACTCAGTGTGCGCTCAGCGGCTGTGTTACACGATTTGTTTAAATCTCATATAAACAATATATCGTTTCATTTCTTTTCACTTTCGTGTCGTGTGATGAATAAACAGGATAACACTTAAAGAATACAATGTAAGTAAACATTTTTGCTACCATATATAGTTTTAGTGTTAATTTTTTATTATTGTTTTAGATTATTTCATTACTTTAATTGACAATTACGTCAATGTCGAACGGTTTTAATTATTTAGCAATTAAATATTACATTATAGGTAAGAAATATTATTAATTTAGCTGGTACAAAGGAATCTCTTATGGTCCATTGTTTCATCGATAAAATCGGTTGGTCGACTGTTGCCGGGAGATTCACAAATAT
This sequence comes from Parelbella ahira ahira, assembly GCA_018244795.1. Taxonomy (NCBI): domain Eukaryota; kingdom Metazoa; phylum Arthropoda; class Insecta; order Lepidoptera; family Hesperiidae; genus Parelbella; species Parelbella ahira. Next base: position 3,377 of record DWME01001367.1, read on the forward strand.
CTTTATCAAATCACACTCAAGTCAGTTAAAACAAACAAACTGTATGAATTAAACGCGTTAATTGCTAAGCTAATAATTATAAGAGTATCGCTCTTAATTTTCTCACAGTGACTTTTTTGTTTATTTATTTAAGATCTTCAATCATAAACACAATTAGATACACAGTTAAATAACAGAGACGCTTGCTCTTCACGCAACTCTTATAATCTTGATGTTAATTAAATGTATTCGTAACTTATGAAGAAATGAAAGTTGTAATTTTGAACGCGAATTATAATAGCGGCGCGTAAACTACTTTTGATGTTAACTTATCACAGTTGTAATACTAACTTAGCAAATAAAACTTCCGGTGTAGTAAGATTGGGTCCATTGTTGCCGCAGTAAATACCCGAACCCAGTGAATTCAACTTACAATTAGACATAAAGAACTCAATACAGGTATTACCGCATACCGTAGTGAATTTGGAAAACAATCCGTGTGGCAACACTGGAACGATAAAAGGGTCGATGTTGATGATGAATATATCACATTTTCTTTTATTTAAACGAAAACCGTTTCAACCTTCGATGTGTTGAATAAATAAATTATTTCTTTAATAATATAATCTACGTTAATAGTCGCGATTGCTTAGAATAAGAACATGCTCCTTGAACAGTTAATCGTAGGTAAAACTCAATTTATGAAACCGTTTACAGACATGTGTACATACTGAAAAAAAAAATTACATAATATTTCAGTTAAACGTTATGATATCACGTCCAACGGTTATCGTTTTAACTATAGTCTAGTTACGAGCTTCCGTCGATCTATCACTTGATGTTTGTTTGATTGTTCGGTGATATCTAATAATTATAATATGACGAGTCGTGAGAGAGGCGGAGATAACTCACTATCGTATGCAGCAGGGTCACAGAGATACACGAGTGCAGGAGTCAAGATGAGCGGGACGTCCGCTTTTATTGTACGTGTACCTACGCAAATAGTATTGCTCTATTTTACACCACTGAAGGGTTAAGAACTGAGCGCTAACTCTAGACTATTTAATCTCATATTTAGAGACGAAGCGTGCCTAACAGTGGAATGATGAAAGGGTTAAAAAAAACACAAGTATATCACTGGTTATGAAATAACATTCCATGTCGTCTATTGAATTGTAACGTCAAAATATTATCTACTTGCAGAAGTAGAATTTGGTTGATCTAGAGGCCCATTTAATTTGACGTTTTAATTTAAGGTTTGATCGAAATTAACAAGAACAAAACGTCGTTGACAGCTTGTACGTAAGTATCCTTAAATAGAGGAATTGGTAAATTTAGCTGTGCTATGTTCCCAATCGAGATCCGCCGCAAACAACGGAATATCTATAATATATCTGTACATAATTATGTTGCAAATTACGAGGTCATTGCACTTGACCGATTACTTTTTTAATAGTAGTCATGATAAACTGTTGTGATTAGAAAGCGAGATATACCGATGTATGCGAAGTTGATAAAACAAAATTAATATACGCTTTTGAAAATGTTTCTTTTTAGTTTCTCGTGATTATATCATCAAAACGGATACTGATATTTGTCTAGCATAAATATGAGTTTATTACGCGCGGAAAAGAAATAAAACATGTAAGAATTTCAATAAATTTACAAAAAACAACAAGCAGTGCAGGCTTAAGTTCATTGACGTTCATGTTTGTACTATTGAGCTTTAAATATTAAGTTTGGGTGAAAGCACAAGTGTTCAGCGTGTGGTCAAGTTAGTGAAAGCGATTCCACTGCAGACGCAACATCTCTCCTCGAGAACATTATGTCTATGCCAAATTTAAAATGAACAGATGTTTAAATGTTAATATTTAATCTTTCTTATAAATAACAATTTTGCGTGCGTCTTTTACAAATGTGTTCGGGTATCGTTATTTAGTTATTAGTAAGTAATTTATGAAATCTATTCTATAGTTCGGTTTTAGAACTCTTGTGCAACATTAATTCTCAACTCGATTGTTCAAGGAGAACAGGTACGTTGCTCGTTAACCCTTTATCCATGAATTTTTAAAAGCTATGAACAAGACACAAGCTTAAATACATTCATATATCTATGTTTTATTAAGTTTCATAATTTAAAAGTCACCAGTCTAAAAAATTAACTGACGTAGGAGAGCTTCATAAAAATATTAAATATACTATAGATATGATTTAGATATATTTATCGAATCTTATTTATGTCCTAAAAATATTGTAGCTAGGTAAGTATTTTATCAAATGTGGCTACTTCGAATATAATACCTACCTACCACCTTTAAAAAATTTACAAAAAGTATTCACTAAAGTATTACAACTCATGCCCAGCAGTAATTAAGTAATGTAAAAAACCTAAGTAATGTAAAAAAGCATCATCTAATTTACGAAACTATCTAATTTAGTATAATAACCATATAATATGTATTTGCTTATAACTTTAATACAATTTCCGTATTTAGGTACAGTAAAAATTGTTAGTGGCTGTAACATAATGGCTATTTTAAGAACGTGTTTGTTTTGAAAACTTAAACTGAAACTGATAACTCTAGATTCCAAAGTCCGAAAAATATATAACTAAGTATTTTATCTGAACAACATGACCGCTTATAAAGGTATTTTAATCTACACGTGTCGTGTCACGTCATGTCGATACAATTTTACATGTTTATAGGTATTAACTTAAATACTTACAGAAAATGCATTAAGGTATCAGCATTATTGGAAATATATGTACTTAATTTATGTATATGTAGTTTATGTGGTGTGGAAATACTGCTGTTACCGAGCTCTCTCCGCTCTTATGGCAAAGTATTCACTGAATTTTCTTGTATTGCTAATAATAATTGTGTTTGGTGGCTGACCAGTCTTGCAAACTTTCAACAGCTCACCATACATTTTAGTTTGTCAATGGTATAACTGATAGTAACTATGTAGTTACGATGACCTAACGAACCTAGAAACATTACATTTTCCTTGTAGTAAACCCTTTAGCTAGGATGCCTTGTATCTGACCTGATTGACATTAGTAGAGTATGTCACGATAGGTCGTAAATGACACATTGTAGTGTTTATCTTTGCGATTATGAATGTGCACGCACTATAATTATGCATATAATACCAATAAGCAAGGAAAGAGACGTGATGTGTTATATTTCTAAAGAAATTTGATACGGCAAGCGCATCAAGATCGCAGTGGAGATAAAAGCTCATGAAGGCTCCGATAGGTTTGACACCAGTTGGTCTATTCTGAAATATCGTGAATTTGTCTGAATATAATTCATGTGCATTTACTTTATATGCACTATTTACTTCATTTGAACAGACTATATGCGCGGCTTTCAGGCAAAATGAGGAATGCGCAGAAATGGCGTTTACGCTCGCTATTGCTTGAAGAACTTTTCACTTGCTGCTCTTTCTGGATTGCAGTGTCTGCGTTACCAGCCTTAGCTTTGTCTTATGTTGGTAAGAAATCATTTTGGCATTTCTTCTACATTATAAAAAATATGTTTTACATACTCTCTTATGACATGTATAAACGTCACGTGGATTATGGGCCATAACATTAAAATTAATAAATTTTGATTAATTCTAGTGGTTCGAGTTAGCAAACATCTGTGGCTCAAACTTTTGTCCAGTCGATACCCAAGATTAGAGTTCATACGAACAGATACGGTACGATCTTTGCTTGACACGCATCGGAATCAGGGTATTATCAATGTGCTACTATCTATAAAAGGTAACTTTTAGTAACCAATTTTTTTTACTTTATTTCCTGAATGTATGTACATATGTACCTACTATGAGAAAAATGTTGCACAATTCGCCGCATTCCAAATAAAGCCTATTTTCGCATCGTACGTAAAGTAACTCACCAAACAACTACTGTTCTAGGAAATTTTAACGCCGAAGACATAAAACAAGAGCTAATTAAACATGTGATAGACCGTCGAGATAAAAATGGAGACTTGATGTTTCCCAGGATGCGACACAACTTGATATCGTGCTGGGGTAACTATGCCTGGGATAGAAACTTGGTATTTAAAACGGAAAATCATTTTATTGTTGCGAACGCCGCGTACCGCGGTCGTCCCGTCAGTGACTCTAATGTGCAGGTGAACAAAATCATTAAAAAAGATGTATCCAAGCAATGCGCTATATATAACGGCTTTATTGACTTCTTCAAAAAATCTGTGCTTACGTTCAATTTTGGGCTAATACTGCGTTTGATTTTAAGTTATTCAATAACATGTGAAGTTTAGAGATTAATAGTTCCGATATTATTTTCAGGGCTACGTAAGCGACATAATATCTAAATATTTCCCAACTGATCAACCACCCTGGCAATACATAGTTATTCCGTGCGTTTCCACGGAACCAAAATATTATATTTTAGTTCGGGTGCATCATCTACTTCTTTCTGGAAAAAAGTCAATCAACATCGGTGATTTGCTGCTAATACAACAATTACCACAATCCGAGAGAACAATCCAGCGTGCAGAATATAATCCGCAAAGTCCATTAGCGAAATTATTACCAGCACCTTCAGCTATCCCAGAACTATGCAGTAAACTGAACGAAAGCTTGTCAAATGTATGGAATGAGTTCATTTCGGAATATGACCCAATGGAAAGTCCACGAGCACTCAAAACATTGCCCGGAGCTTTCCACGTAGCTGGACTGGTGTTAATGTCAACTGCGAGTGCTTTACGTGAATTGACTAAGAAGCGAGCTAACGATAGAGACCAACAACCCATTGTTACTGCAACCAAGTTAGTAGTCGCAGTTCAGCGCGAGTGCAAGAGAAGGAATTTGACGCTTACAAAAGTAACAAAATATAACATGGAATTTTTATTCATTCGTGGCTTTGTGCAATTTAAATTAGTGTTTAAATGACAAGTAACCTTCACTTGAGTAACTAATTTATCATGTTTTACAGATCTTGTTATCACCGCTTGTGACATTCGATCCACGCAAATGGCCCCGAGTGATGTTAGAGACGGCTTGGACCATAGCGCGTACAATTTTCACATTTCCATATAAGATATGGGAGGAGCTGTTAGCTTTAAATGAATTAAGAACTACAGGGTACGTGAGACGATCTCATACGTTAATATGGAAATATGGAGATCTAGCGCAGCTATGGGCGAGAGCATTGGCAGAGGCATGGAGAGGTATTATCGAAACATATAGAGCCCCGTCTAGGCTTTGGACTGATACAGTTGGAGCTGATGATGGAAAACGACACATTCTGCAAAGCGTATCTTTGTGCGGAAGAAAGGTGAATACATACTTTACTCAAAGGGGTTTTAGTGTTGTGTGCATTGTCTAATTAAATTGCCTTTATTGTTTATTTAAATAAAGATTACAAAGGACGGACTTTGCTCAATAATCTTCCCTACCAGACTGATTATAATCAGCCATAATAATTGCCATTTTAATTCCTTTTCAAGGTAACATCGTGGTCGGAACCAGTATCCCGTGCGAGTATGGAACGAGCTGCGCGAGCTTTAGGCGTGTCCTCCACAGATATAGCTCTATACGCAGCTACGGAGGGCTTAAGAGCTTTCTTTGAGCACAACCAAAGTGGCGCACCAGACAGTGTTCTCGTGACCGCACGCGCAGCATCAGAGGATTTCTTATATACGTTTGCCGAAGGAAACGGGAAGAATTATAAGAAGTCGCAAACAGGAGGTATTCCAATTTTGAGAGATACTACTTGAGCTCAAATTAAATATACAAGTAGATAGGTATCAATAGTGAAACCGTAACGAAGAAGATGATTTTTGCTATAAATATTTTTTGAAAATATAAATTGTTATGAGTTATGTACCTACATGATTGAGAACCTAATTAGTTTTATTTTTGTTAGTATGTGCACTCCACATGCAAAAAAGCTAATGAATCGATTTTATTTTTTATGATCACAATAAACATCTAGTAGCTACCTATAATTTTTACGCTGGAAAAATCTTTCAAATTCACGGGAAGAAGAACTGAACTGCAGATAACAACTAGTAATTAAATAACAGTATCACTATGAAACGAATATTTCAGGAATGATCTGCCTCTCTTTGCCCGTGGGTGCATCACCACGGCGAATATCGTCCGTAGTGGAAGAAGCGTGTTCACGGCAAGGTGCTATAGCGGGCGCGTGGGCGGCGCAGGCTCGCTACGGCGCGCTAACGAGATCGGTGCCCTCCCCGCTCGCGAGACTTACACTCAACTTACTGTCGCGGCGATACGCAGTGTCCTACGCAGAAATAAACGCTCCAATGGACGCTCCATCGCGCATGACGTTGTGGAGACAAACTGTAGATTACGTTATATACTGGCGACCACCTCAAGCTAATATCAGTCCGTATTATTCAAGTATTCGTATTGATTTATATTGTATATTATTTGTTTATACCACTGGCCTTTTGTAACGATATTATTCTATTTTTTTTTAGGTATGTCGTTAACAGTTATCCAGTACGCAGACACGGTGAGGCTGTCGGTGATGGCGGACGCGCGGCTGGCGCCGGCGCACACCGCGCCCGCCGCGCGCTGGCCCGCCGCCGTGCAGCAGCTAGTGGCCAAGATCAACCATGAGATCGCCCGCATCGTTACCCAAACAAGAATGCCCATCGAAAACACCCCAATCATAAACCAACCCGAAGACCAGCCAAGCCCCGAACAGCAAGAGCCGCGTTCCTCCTCTTCAATGGACACCCTAAGGCCCCCGACCGCAACAGTAGTCAGCCCGCCTCCAATGCGTCGTCGTATATCGCATAACTAAAACATCAGCCGGTGTCTCGGTCGAGCGCGCCCGCTCACGTGTTTCGCCGCCCAGCTGTGTCAGTGTTACGCCGCAGTTGCTTAATGTTTTCCAATTACGGTCAATATTCTTGTTTGTAGACTGCTTTCACGCTCGATTAATGTATATTTTTTAACAATAAAAATTCTACGTTATAACGACCTACGAATACATTTGTCAGAAAGATATTGTGGGTAATATAATCAGGCTCTGTTTAAATTTGATAGCTTTATAATATTACCTTCGAAATCACTGTTACTAACTCGATGACCAATATCCCGTATTCAATGCTTAATAGGTGATTGTACCTATCGACGTTTATATGTTAAACAAGCCCTCGCAGTTTGGGGACTACGGTGGATTCACAGTGGAACCACGGTGTATCTATTATGGTCTTTAAGCGATTTTGCCGTTATGGCTCCACTGTGTTTTATTGTGGTTATACGGTGGATCCGCCATAGTTTAACCATGGATCCATTATGACTTATTTGTGGGTTTCAGATCGGTTTAATTCTGTGTCCACCGTAGCCCTCAAACTGCGAGGGATATCAACCTATCTTGTTCTTCGGCTATTACTAAAAGCGTAGTCATGATAAGATCTACGTCGATAATGATATTATATACCTACTTTTGACCAATGGATAGAATTTTCTTTGAGTGAAGTTCAACACCTTTTGATTACTATCTATTAATTCATGCACCACTACGCGTCAACACGCATAGACCTCGAAATTTGCAGCGACACAGTGTTTCGACTATACTGTAGTGGGAATTGAACCAAAAGCTGTTGATTCCTAAAATATTATTATATAATGGGTTAAAATACATAATGGCAGACGTTAGTGAAAATGATTTATTCAAAGTTCCAAGTATAAAAAATATATGTTAAAACTACTTTCTTAACTTTTTCTTTTTACTTTTAATTTCTGCTTGATTTTTTCTTTTTGATTGTTCAATTACTTCCACATCCTCTGGCTTTGAATCACTGGTGGTATCTGTGGCCTCCATGGTTTCTTCTGGCACATAACTAAAGCCAGGTATGTGAGGTTTGACCAGTTGGAACACAAGTTTCCGATGTTGCAAGTTGGAGCTGTCTAAGGAAAGACGAACTTCTAATTCGTCGAATGTTTTCAATACAGTGTTGCCGCATATCTGTAAATGTTCCTGAAAAATAATCAAAATGCAACTTATTATTTTACAATTATCAGTAAAATTAACTTGCAGTGTAACAACATTCCGCCTGCAATCTCCGAAGGGGTAGGTAAAGGGGGGGTGTAGTACTCCCACGCTTCACTGGTTACTGTTTATGTCCCATGCAACAGATGGTAAAAGTCTATTGTGATTGCACAAATAACATTAACTTGTAAACCCTTTTTAAATACCGATAACAAAAAATATATCAGTAGCTTTACAAATTATGCCCCAAGGGTTATATTTCAAAGTGTCTGTATGGAGACTATTGATTGAATAAATGTACAGCTATTAGAAATTATGAGGAAAATAAATATTTTTATAATGAAATGGTTTCTGTTCATCTCTAATATCTATTATATTGTGGAACACATATTATGTATGATATTAAAACTAACCTCTTCATTATAAATGAACATGTCAGATGATAAATACAATGGTCCTTCAAGTCCATATTTAGGAATGAGCACTTGCAACGCGTTCCGCTTCACCGCCAGCACCACGGCAGGTTCAATTTCAACACGATTTTTAAACAGTATCTGTAATAATATTTCGTAATATAGTGCACTATGATAGTACGTAGTATGACTTAGTTCGTAATTATCACCAGCTCTTTAATATACCGATGTTATAATTTCTGTCTTATTAACATGAATTTATGCTAAAGAAAAAAATATAGGTTTCACATTACTCTGGTAATATTTTGTTACAAACAAAGAGGTATAATGAAATGGGGGGAGGGGCGAAGGACAACGTGAAATTATAACAGGATTAAAGAAAGCAAACGGGGGAGCCAGATCGGGAGTCGGGTGGGGGTAACAGAAACGGGGAGCGAGGAAGGAATGTGAAGGAAATGAACGTGTGGGGAACGGGGGGAATGCCGGTAAACGTGCAAGGAGATGCAAGAAGTGGCCCCTGACGTGCGTGTTGAGGTCGACGGAGGCGCGCGCGGCGTGCTGCGCCTGGCGGTGGCGGTAGTTGAGCGAGTCGCACAGCGCCGCCGCGCCGCGCGCCTCCAGCAGCGCCGCGTGCGCGCGCCCCGCGCCCAGCGCCGCCGCCAGCAGCCGGTGCACCACCACGTCCGCGTACCTGCGCACGCAGCGGTGCCCACATGCTTCCCCTTACAACTCATCATCATCACCATCATCACCATCATCATGTCTATTCCCGTCCGCTGCTGGCCGGAAGTAGGTTAAGCTCAGCTAAATGTGCGCATATGCACTGTGCGAGGAGCTACGCCCCGCGACCACAAGTCCGTCTACCCAGCGACGTCAATGAGAGCAAGTGCCCCGATGACTTGCTTTTTTGTTCAACAAATAAATTATAGCATTGACTACTTTAGTTTGTTCGCTGTTATATTTGCACTTGCTGTCGATTAATCAGTGAGTTGTGATCGTCCCTGTCGTGTCACGTGGTGTGACGTAATCGATCCTAGTACCTGCGTATGGGCGATGTGAAGTGCGTGTAGATGGGGCACGCGAGCCCGTAGTGGTAGAACTCCTCGCGGGTCATGGTGCCGCTGCAGAAGTACACGGCCTGCTGCATGCAGCGGGTGGCCATGATGCGCAGCAGCGTGTTAAAGAACGGCCGCTCGGGTATCACCGCCGCGTCCAACGATTTCGAAAACGATTTGTTCGTCGATACGTCCATTTCGAAGCCCTGTAACAAAATATACACAAGCTTTTGTCAATAAAACTCGGTCAGTTCTTCCCTATTAATGTCATTTTTAAAGTCAAACTCGAAGTTTAGTTACTGCGATTTCATTAAAACGTTATTTGATTATAATAATACAATATATAGAAATGTATTAAATAGTGTTTGTTTCAATAAAGTCAGGTCGACAAAAATAAACAAAGATGCGTTCTTCGTGCGATGGCTACATGGACAGAGATGTCGAGCTGTGTGTAGTACGTAGGCGGTGTGACCTGCTGGGCGGCGGCCTTGAGGAATGTGGCGAAGTTGGCGGGGGGCGGCGGCGGATGGCGCCGCAGTAGCGCCAGTTCCGGGAAATCCTCCACCAGCTTGCGCGCCACGCTCACGTTGGCCAGCAACATGAACTCTTCCACCATCGAGTTCGTCTCCAGTATCTTTTTCGACTGCACTTCGATCGGATCGTGCGTTTCCGAATCCACCTTAAAACGATTGAAATTTATATTACCTATGTCAATGAATTTTTGCGATTTCTGCTATAATTGCTATTAGAATTAATCAGTCAAGGAATTACTCAAACATGCGTTTTTTAGTTCCTTGTGCTCATAAGATTTTTATGTTTATCTTCGATACACATTCGCATCCTTTTATGAAAATAATATATTAGCGCTCGAATGTGACTAGTCTATCGATAAACGTAATTAAAAGAATATTTGAAATTTATAAGAATCGGTAAACTCCGAATTGAATCCAATTGAATCTGTTCTTATATATACTCATAGATGATTTTACATTGATTATAAGACACCACATAACAAATACTCATGTTCATCAGACCAATATTTTATCCTGGGTAGACATCGAATAGACGATCTCTCCGGGGAGGGGTGAGGGTGCGTACCTGGAAGCGGATCTCTGGCGAGGCGAGCAGCAGCGCCCCGTTGTTGAGGCGGGCGCGCTTGAGGCGGGCGGCGAGCGCGCGCAGCGTGCGCAGCGCGGCGGACAGCTCGTCGCCGCGCGCGCGCTCCTCGATGGCCAGCTGCGCCTGCTCGTACGTCAGCGCCGCGCGCGACTGCACCACACGCACACCTTAGCGCACAACTACCTCGCAGCCCCGGACATTTTTTTTTAATATTAAAATGGCGAGGCGAACGGGCATTATGTAACGTAGTATGGAAATTAAAGTGAAACATTTCCTTGTATAATATTTTCGTTTCTGTATATATATTACTAAAAGTTTTGCGCTTAAATATTTTTTATCGTATAGTAACTTTAGGGTTCCTTCGAGTAGACGGCCTCGAGGAGCAGGTGGGAACTTGATCGCTTTTAAAATAGAACATTGGAACGTTTCAATAAAATCTATTTTTACATTTCGATTGGTTAGTAACCGCTCTCGAGCATTCTCTTGCCATTAAACGATTCAAATGAAAAAGCAAACTTTATAGTAGTAATATGCTAAAGTTCTGTTATCTAATACAATCAAAATCTTTTCTACTCACCAATATGATCTACTTGCAAGAATTCTTACTAATATACTGTCACTTAAATCTTTTAGGACGAAGAAATACAAAAAATGTGGACAATCCTTTGTTATAATTTGACAATACAGTACTTACTAAAACTATGTTAAACTTAAACTAAAGTTACGGCGACAAATAAATATAGCATATATTTTTAGTACCTCTGTTGGTAAATTACTCACTTTTATTACACTTTTGTGGAATTTCGTCGACAATACGTTGGCATTTTCATCCATTTCCCATATACAAGAGAATGCTAACCGTTCCTCACCGCCGCGTAACGAACACAGGTTTGAACTCAATAATTCTGGAAGTAATGGAAAAGAAACAAAGTCGTAAACTAGAAAAGTGGAGTTATATCAAGTAGATAATAGAAATAAAACAATAAATATAAAAAAAATATTAATTAGTCATATTGACTGATTTAATTGAGAACAATATTTAGGAAAGAAATAAATCCCCATTTGAAATGTAACATTTGTGCATTCATACATATTTTATTGAACTATAGACGTTATAAAATAGTTATATTAAAGTCCGTGCATAATAATCATATTATTCAATTATAAAACAATTACAATTAATTACGTTCTGATTCAAGTATCGATTCATACAATTACGTTGACACAAAGATTCACCTACATACCTGGCACCATGTCGATCCTTCTGTCCACCAAGTACACGGTGGTGCCCCTGGTGGCCGCCTCTTTGTCCAGCGCGGTGCCAGGTTGGACAAAGTATGTGACGTCAGCGATGTGCACTCCCACCTCGTACCGCTGGAGTCCGTTCTCCGTCTTGCCCGGCAGCGGCCGCGCGTGCAGAGCGTCATCGATATCGGTACAGCCGGGCGGATCCACGGAGCACACGCAGATCGAGCGCAAATCCACTCGTTTCTTTATTTCCTTTATAGAACAATATAGTACAAAAACATATTTTATAAATATGAGTTCATCGAATATTATTTTAATATGGCATTGAAAAGATTATCTAGTATATTTGTTTATGTGTACATCCACATATCAAAGAAGTATCATAGGTTGCCTGGAAGAAATTTTCCTCTTTAGAACGATAAGGTCATCCATTGTCTACAATGGTATGTAACAAGCTTGTAATATTAATAAACTGTAACAAAGTGTAAAATTTCTCATGTATTGTATACTAAAGGGTTGTCTATCGATCTATCTATTACCTCTTCCGGTATGGTCCAGTCGTTGGGCGGCAAACAATTCAGCACAGCCTCGCTGAAGCGCGCGTGTGGCACGTCGTGCTCCAGCAGGATCACTTCGTTCTCCGCTTCCTTATTACCTGAAAAGATATGAGATTAGTACCACTATTGTGTACGGATTAAGGAAAAATTAAGGTTCATTAATTAAGCTCTTCTCGTATGACCCCTCCAGGGCGAAGATGTGGCTGAAAGGTGGAGTATTTGAGCCACAATTGTGTATATCTTAAACCTTGCAGCACTCAACCTTAGCTGGCTACAATGGCAATTGAAAACACTGCTGAGCAATTTTTTGAGACTTGATATTGTTTATAGATTCCCTCCATTTTTATTTCCCAATGTCATTCCTTGTGCTGTTCAAGAGATTTCACTTGGTCCACTTTTGTGTTGTTTGTATGAAGATTCAAAATACTTTTCTATTCATTTCGAAACTTTTGAATTGTTTGTTTGAAGCTTGTCAGATGTATGATATGTGAAACAAAATGTTTTTCAAACTGATCGGATATCAAAGTAAAAAGTTGCCTTTAGATCAGTTCATACAAATAAAAGATACTAAAAGTGAACATACCTATTTCTCCGAGAGATCTGACGAAGTGTCCGAGCGGATACCGACTGTTCCTCGGCCACGAATCGAGAGCGACGAGGATCCGCTGCGATGCCAGCAGCTCACTCTGACGCGTCTCGATACGAACGTGCGGGATACGTTTCTCGGCCGGTACGAAGAGATGCCGAGTTGCTCCTGGAATTTAAACACTCTTGATCCAACTCTGTCCACAATATAACGACGCTTAAAACTCCTTCTCTTAGATGTTTAGCTGTAAATTGGTCCAGATACCAAATAGGCGACCAATCCTTGGTTCAAATAACTAAGAAATACTCTAAAGGTACCAGCAAGTTTTCACTGGTGCATTCTAGAGAAAACGATTGCTATAACATTTGCATCAGTATATCAGTTACTATGACGTTTACCTGGTAAATTGCTAGGTTTCAAAATCCCACAGTACTGCCTCCATTTCCGTCTGATTATGCCAACAACCTTCCCAGTTGGCGTGATTTCATTACTGTTAGCCTTTGCTCCTGTGGCTTTCTTGACAGCATTGAGCAAAATAGCTTCCTCTTCTAACTGGTCTCCAGGATCCTCAGCTTTGTCTTCCAGGACAATGTCACTTGGCTTCCTCCATTCTTCTTCAGGGAATATTTCTATTGCAACACAGTCTCCATCAACAGCTCTGTTGATACCTACATGACCTTGCAACAAAATCTTAGAAAAAAACATTTTATGAATTAGAATTATTTCTTTGAACTGCAATAAAATAATAAGAATATAGAATGTGCTTAAAGAACTGAATTTTTCAAGTTCATTTTTATAGCTATGTATATCATCATCTGACTCTGGATGTCCACTACTGGACATAGGCTCCCCTAATTGTCACTTCTTCTGGTACTGGGCCTTCTGACTCCAGCAACAAACTTTCCCCCCCTCTCCCCCTCCAATAAGCAATATATATATATATATATATATATGCAAAATATAAAATGAGAGAAACAATAAATTCAATGAATTAAAATAGAATATAATTAAATTACAAGAATGATTGATTCTATGAGTTTTTAAGGAATCAATATATTGACCCAATTAGAAGGGCTCATGTGCAAAATTATAATTTAATAGGAGAAAAAATTAAACCTGAAATATTACTAAGACAATCCAACCAACTATTTAAAAAAATTATCATGTTTAACTAAATATTTTGGTAATTAAACTGATTGCACAGTAAAAACATCTTGAAGTTAGCTATGCCATAGCTTTATATGGCTTAAAATTTTTTACAAACTCATTGACCAATGGTTAATCATACTGTAAACATTGTTAATAATAATAAAACGAAACATCCCCATACAAAATCAAAACTAACCAGTTTGCTAGTTTGACTCATGTGCATAAAAGCCATTGATATATATATATATAATATATATAAAAGTGCAGGAATTAACATACAGATTTCTCATATCCATTGACTGTAGCTGTGCCCTCCAAGAAGTTGTCCCTTGATGCATGGAATGTGCCTTGATGAAGCCTTCCATTCCGAATTCCACTATGTATTTGATTTGGTGTCAAGTGTGCTGGATACAAGGCATCCTTCGAGTAACTCTCAGGCATTACATTCTTAGACAATTTATCCACTAGTCCAGGGAACCCAACAACCTTTTCAACATAATCCTTTACTGAAACATTCAAGAAGAATGTCCTTTAATTATAAATTTTATGTAATTTTAAAATGTATCCGCACAATTCCACCTTCAGTACCAGATTAACACTGTACTGATTGTAAAGTCTATATTTTAAACATGTGATTTGTTGTTTAACAGCAATTATAAGAAAATAAAAAGTATTCCTTGTCACAATAAATAAGGTACCAAATATTCATTATTCTTTAATGTATTATCTTAAGGATCAATCATAACAATAATACTTTGTTGCCTACATGTTTCTGCTGCGATAACATTGGCAAACATCTAACACACACAATTATGAACCTATGTTTGGAAAAAAAAGTAATATAATACTTATTTACCCACTATTTAGTAACATAAATAAATGGTGAATGTGATGAGTGTTTATCAAAGTTTTAAAGTTATTTTCTTCTTCTCAACTGTGTCCTCATTACCGAGTGGTGACCACCAAAAGTCATTTAGCTTAAGGGCAAACATTGTGTTAAGCTGTGATAATTTAGTACAATGATTAAAATAAAGACAAAGCGCAGCGCCCAGCACAGAGCGGAATTCAGGTCATTGCACATAAAAAATACAATTGATCTACTGGAGCAAACCCTTATGGCCAAAACGATCTAGTCTCTGAAATACTACCATAACAATATAGACAACAGAGCATAAATCATTACCAGAACAGGAAACAATGGCCTCTTCTTGGGCCATTTTTCTATTTTTTTCATCATCAGTGAGTAGGACAATTTCTGGAAAGTCCCCGGCAGAAGAATTTATGTACAAATGTGTTGCATACCAAGTGGCTGCCTTTCTTATTGCCCTATCATTTCTATCATTAACTTTCTCCCCTGGATTTCTTTCTATGTAAGTGTCACTAAAAAATATTAGACAAAAACATGTGAATTATTGATGACTGATATACTGATTTATATATGCTATTCAATACTCAATAATTTATTGATGGACATTTAATGTTCCATAATTTGAATAAAAATACTAACTAATGATGTTCATTGACAAAGCAATAGAACTTCCTTTTTTTATTGCCAATTATTTCCAGCAATCTCTGAAATATGGCTGAATTCTGGTGCTTTACTTCATCCAGCACTGTTTGTAGAATAATGACATTGGTCAATGCATCCTCTTCCAATATATCAATCTGATGTAGGATTACATTGGTATCCAAGATTAAGTAATGACCTTTTTCAAACTGACTACAGAGTGACACTGGCTGTGAGTCTAGAACATATTCATCTTCCTTATGTGGACACACATTGCAGGCTGCAGATCCACACAATAAATCATTACGCAAGTAATGCTCTCTGACTACCTAAAATAAAAAAATCTATGTTTGATTTTGTTAAGAATATTCCGTTTATGCACAATATTGAACATGGTCAATTTAAAGTAAGGAAGTTGAATGTAAGCAGAATGATTCTAACTTTTCTGCTTTAAAAATTACACAAATTATTTTTGACAAATCAAGGTAACAAAACAAATTATTTGATCGTATATCGTATTTCAATTCTAAACCAATGAAATATTTTTTATAACGGACTGCAAGAACTTACTGGTCGTTAGATTAAAACAGTAGAATACAATGGTCTTTACTTAGAAAGTTAATGATTACTTTTTATAAAAAAAACAACCAAAGTTTACCTTGTGAGCCGACATAATTTTTATGAAATACCCTTAGACTAGTCAAACTGACTGAATGCCACAACGTCACAAGAACAGTGGAGCATACATTAAAAAAATATGAACACTACTATATTTTTTTGTATATTTGGTAGCAAAATGTTATATTAAACCGAGAAAACAATAACTTAATTTAAAAAACTTAAAAACCTAACCTCATGAAAATTAAAAACAACCTCACCTTCAAAATATTGCCCCTCTTCGTTTTAGTCAAAAATGTTTTCGTTGTCCACATGATTTACAGTTGATAGACCTGAGGTAAATAATTTGATAATAAGCTATTCCAAGGATAATTAAATAATTCAACATGTACAACAACAAACACAAATGCATTGATGCTGCGTGCATAATAACTTGACAGCTTATTACAAACAGTTTGTTTTTTACCAAGTGGATGGCGCAGATCTGCTTTTACTCATCCATAGTTACTTTTGAACTATAATATAAAGTTAGTAGGTAAAAATAATATTGAATATTTCAGAAAATACTAATCTTACTATTGTTGTTAACAAAATAATAGGGACGTTTTAGTTATACAAAGTTGTACAAATGTCGTAAAAATATATAACAGTCGTTTATTAGAATACGTCCATGTTAGGTCAAAGCGTCACTATTTTGACACATCTGTGTTATGACAATGTCAACTTGTAATATTTTTTACATTATGAACAAGTTACGTAATCGTTTAACGATAATTGCTCATTAAATTAATTCAATGCATACAGTTATAAAACAAAGAATGTTGCTCTTGAACTCAATATTTCCTGTATATCACATTCCAGGCAAAGAGAAATTTAATTTGATTTTAGAATAAATACGTACTTACTAGCTTTATAAATAAATTAATGCATGCCAAAAATGAACTTTTAATAATAAGCCAGCCGGTACGTCTCCGGCTTTTGCATCGTATCATCACTCGAAACTGTGAAGTCCGTTAGGTCGGTATCGTGAATGAGTCGAGGGTGAGTAGTCACTACGTATTTGAATATAACGTAAACCGAACAACACTCATTGGCAGATCGTACAAAGGAGTCGGAGTTAGAGCGGCGTTAAAACATTATATTCGCGTGTTATCATGAGTGCGCCGCGCGTAATTTAGTATTTGTAATACACATACCGAATAAAATTTATCACGATAAAATCGTACGCCAACCACATGTCGTGCACAAAGAATACACAATTAATTATTGTAAAGAATGATAAAGAAGGCAATTGTAAAGAAAAGTGTGTGTATTGTATAAAATAAAGTGTGTTTTATAAAGAAAAGTGGAGTGCTTCTATTAATGTTAAAGTGATTGCTAACATTACCCATGCCTAGTAAGAAGTCGCCTCAGCAACTGTGGGAAGGTATATCTACAGTTTTTGTTCACTTTGTGGAACATGTATTTTTCTCACTGGGAGTGACTGTAGCAAGACACCCATTTAGAACTATTGTAATAACATGGGTTTTTGTGTTGCTAAGCACCATTGGTTTATTAAGATTTTATATGGAAAAGAATCCTATGAATTTATGGGTGCCTCCAGATTCACATTTTTTCCAAGATACAAATTGGTACATAAACAGTTTTGGAATAAACTTTCGTTTGCAGAAAGTTTTGATTACAGCAGACAATATCCTAGATCCAAATTCTCTTATGATAGTGAAAAATATCACTGATGAAATAAATACTCTCAAAGTGGAATATGGAAACAAGACTTACTCCATGGAAGATTTGTGTTACAAAGTGCCTATAGTTAATTTTTTCAACTCAAATGGAAAAGGTAGATCTGAAAATAAATCTAGTGCTCAATCAGGGCCACAAAATAAAAATTCAGAAAATCAATATGCAGATGCAACTCTGTGGTTTGATGAAGAATTTTATTGTAGTTTCTTAGAAAGCTTCCCAGTATCATGCCTTCAAAATAACATCTTGGATTTGTGGAAAAGTGATCCTAATTTAATTAATAATTTAACTAAATTGGAAATTATTAAAACAGTAAATAATATGAAATTAAATCCAATGACTGGACATCCTTTTGACTACACAACAACATTGGGAGGCATACAGCGAGATGAAAGTGGGGATATTGTGACTGCAAAATCTCTGTTAATTACATGGTATGCACATGCGAACATGTCCGAAGTTGACTTAAATGAAGTTGGTAACTTAGTTGGGACAGAGGAATGGGTCTCGGTTCCACTGGCCATTTGGGAGTCAAAATTTCTGAATAAAATCAGTCAAATATCATCTATGACTAAAGATTATAATATTTATTATGAAGCTGGAAGAAGTTTCGCAGATGTAACTGGAGAATCTATGTTCTGTGAATTAGACAAATTGTTTATCGGCATTATGCTTATGTTTGTGTATGTTGTATGTGCTATATCTAGATGTAACTGGTTGGAAATTAGATTAACATTAGGTAGCATTGGTTTGCTTAATGTTGGAATGGCATATGTCTCTGCTGTCGCTTGGTGTTCAATTATTGGTATACCATTTGGCCCAGTACACTCTTCTTTACCATTTCTACTGATGGGTCTCGGTGTAGATGATATGTTTGTTATGAATGCATGCTGGAAAATTGTAACTGCCCAGGAATCACAGAAGAGCCTATCTCATAAGATTGGGTTAATGCTTAAACATGCCGGAGTCTCCATAGTGATCACATCATTTACTGATATTGTTGCTCTGTTAATTGGCTCTATAACAATATTGCCCTCACTTAGGTCATTTTGCTTGTATGCTGCTATGGGTGTATTCTTTGTATTCTGTTATTCAGTGACATTTTATGTAGCTGTATTTACTTTAGACCAAAGAAGAGTTCAGATGCAGAGAAATGGTATTCTGTTCTGTTACAAACATGAAAAAGTTCTTTCATTATCTACAGAAAAAACACTGTTTCAAAAATCACTATCTAAATTTTATAAAAATGTTGTTTTCACATTGCCTGGTAAATGTATCACAATCATGTTTACAATAATAATGACTGGTGTCAGTATTAAAAGTGTGCTTCAACTAGAACAAAGATTTGATCCAAAATGGTTTATTCCAGATGGAACTTATTATAAAGACTTTATTAATGCCCATGAGCTATATTATCCTGAACAAGGTTATCCTGCAATGATATTTTTAGGGGAAATGGATTATAAGCGCGAGTTTTTACAATTATATAATATGGTACAAACATTCAAAAATGAAAGTTTTGTTAAAGATGTTTCTGCATGGGTCGAACCATTCAATAGTTATGTACACACAAATTTCCATCGTAATTTGAGAGACCCCTCAAATGTCACTGAACATGAATTCAAAAGTTATTTGTCAAGGTTTTTAAATAGCCCTGTTGGTGGAATGTACCAAATACATTTTAAATTTTCTAAACCCCTGCATTGTGGATATCCAGTGGGAAATATAACAGCCTCTTCAATACCATTTACGTTTCCAAAATTCCCTGGTCCAGATCAATATATACCGGCAATGAACCATGCCATACAGTTGGTAAAGTCCACAAATATAACATCAGGAGATGGTTATCGTAGTGTATGGTCAAAGGTCTTTGCAAATTGGGTTACTGATGAAGTGATCGCAGTCGAAGTAGAAAGAAATATTGAATTAGCTTTAATTTGTGTTATGGTGTGCACGGTTATTTTGATTACGAATCTTCAAATGTGTCTATGGATATTTATATGTGTCTTATTGACTTTCATTAATGTATTAGGGTGGATGCAAAAATGGGGCATGACTGTAGATATTGTATGTTGCATCGGATTGGAACTTGCCATTGGATTATGTGTCGATTATGCTGCCCACGTTGGTCATACCTTTTTAACTATAAATCAAGGTACTCGTAATGAAAGAGCATACACAACAGTAACATCAATTGGTTCAGCGGTGTTGCTGGGTGGTGGTTCCACATTGTTATCATTATCACTTCTAAGTATGTCAAAGGCTTATACATTTCAATCATTCTTTAAAATATTCCTGTTAGTAATTATATTTGGTTTATTTAATGGTTTGGTTTTCATGCCAGTCGCACTGTCTGTGGTGGGACCGAGTGCATATAAACCCAAAGAGTTAAACGAGTCTTTTGAGATAGCTGAACTGAATGGAAAATACCGTGATGGAGATACACAAATTAACGATACTTGACCGTAATTTTATTTGTAACCAATAAACAAATAATAAATGTATCTAATTACGTTATAAGCTAAATTAACGAATGTGATATTAATATGTTTCATAGAGTTATGGATAAGGGATATAGAAAATTGGAGATTAGATAATAGTTTGGGTGTTACGAAAGAGAATCCATTTTATACTGATAATTTATGAATTGCTTCGTGATTTGATTTTAAATATACCTATTTATATGGAGTTATGCTAACGTATGGGTAGCTAAGAAAGACTGGTTATTATATATATATTGGTATTTTTTAATTGTAAAAACAACAAAATGTAAATGTATTACATTTTTTTGTATCTGTGTATTAATTTAGCATCATAATATATAATTAAGTATATGGTAACTAATTACGTGTATGTAATATACAAATTATGTGCAAATAATACATGTCATTATTTTTCTGTATATGTAGTAGTGTATTTTACTACAGATTAATTAATGACAAATACACCTTTTTTATTGTTACTAATTAATTTTTGCATACTTACGATTTTAACAAACGATCAAATTGTAGTATGATTAATAAACATTGTACCATACATTAATTGCGTAGCAATTTCTGTTAGAGAGCAATTTTATAATATGTAATTATCTGAGTGGAACAATAATAGGTTACATTATATTCATTGTAGGTTAAGATGAATCATACAATTATAATACCGTGTGATATTGTACAATAATTCTGTGTTTTATTGATATTTTAAATACGTTTTATGTACAAACTATTTTAGCCTTTGCACTTTTCCAAAGAAAGTTTTTGTAAACGTTTCAAGTATATTATATTTTAAAATGGTACTAAATTAAATAGCAATTTTCTGAATGTCTTTTTTTTAAAACCTTAAAGTACAGTATACGGCGAAAAATATTTTATATCTGTATAGGAGATGACCTTTTAAAGTCACAAACAAGGCCGCTATGTTTAAATCTATTGCAATACGTTATCAGTGACATATAAACAGACAGTCCTGTAAACGTGTTTCATGTCGGCGGTTAGTTGACTTCTTATCTTAACTCACTGCATGCGACAAAGGATCACAACGATGTACTTCCGGTGTGCTAATCAAAACTATGTGGGACGTGGGTACATACTTCGAAATTAGGTTAACATTGAGTTTCGAATTAGGTAATAATGACGAAGCCATTTAGTAACCATTACTGTTAAAAGACTTGGCGCAAATTCTTACTTTATCAGGTTACTTCAGAGCGCATTGATAATTTTGGGGGTCAATCAACTTGGAAACTTTCCTTTTAATATATGGTGGCTTTCAGGAAAATTTTAGTAAGTTTAAAGTATTCTATTTCTTAATTTTACCAATCTATTTCACTCGTCCTTTGCAAGAATACTGTTAAAGACGTCCGTTTTTAGTCATAATTCGCCTATTAATTAATTGTTTATGATGATTTATAATCTGTGACAT
>DWME01001368.1:0-25272 GCA_018244795.1 Parelbella ahira ahira
TTTAAACTTAAAACGCACTTTTATAAAGAGGTGCGCGCCATGGATTTGAACCCAGGACCCCCGGAATGAGAGGCTGATTTCTTAACCACTAGGCTACCACTGCTTGCCATTAAAATAAAATAACTTTATGCCATGCTTATGTATATATGTATATAAACCTTTGACAGCTTTTGAATGGGTTGACCGATCGGGACGGTTGGTGACATACTCGTATTATTGGGTCTTGTCGTTCTTATAGATTATCCATCTGATACATGAAGCCATAAATAAAGCGCATTTGCCATCTATATAGTACATTAAACAAGAATATAGGGAAATTCCAGGAATGGTCTGCAGGGTCAACAGTTTGGTTTTACTGTAGAATTCACAAATTTTTCAAGTAATGCCAAAGAGCGTGAAAGTTTATTTATTTATTACACCAATAGAAACTTCCGGGTATAAAAGGCGAACTTAGGGGTAATATTCCCTTAACATTAACATTCTCTCAGTCAGTCTGTGGACTAAGGAGACAAATTTAAATTATGGAGTTTAAACATTTTGAATAATAAATAGGACCGATTAATTAATAATGTAACTGTAAAATTAAGATATACCCAAAATTGTGGTGGAATAGTTACCACCTTAAATTTTTTATGATATTAATATTATTTGTTTCTTCTCACAGGTTTCCTGGATCCGCAAGCGAGACTTACACATCCTAACAGTAGGAGTTCATACATACAGCAGCGACGCTCGTTTCGCGGCTCTACATACAGACAGCTCTGACGAGTGGACCCTGAGGGTGGCGCACGCTCAGCCCAGAGACTCTGGTGCATACGAGTGCCAAGTATCTACTGAACCAAAGATCAGCTTATCCTTCAGGCTGACTGTTGTTGGTAAGTTTACATATAAAGAGAACTCTATAAATAAAATCGTTATTATATTGTCCCGCCTTAGGTCCGTAACAGGATAGAGCAGAGAGCACGTAGTACCTATTATCCTAGTAGACTTGAAGTGCTTAAAATTATAATTATTATATCTCAAGAAAATACAAACTTACATTAATATATGTATAAGTGATAGTAATATAGGCAAATTAGAAGAGATTTCTTCCAAAATTGTTTAGAACTCTCTCTAATTGAAAAACACCAGTGATCTGAAGAAGAAAAATATAATCGGCACCTATAGCGACACAGATTATACACTTACATATTTTATTAAATCTTATTAGATTATATGTTTCGGGAAAAACATCATTTACTACTAAAACACAAGAGCTCTCCTTCCTTGCTTATCTTGCTAAACTTCTTTTCGCTTAGTTCGAGTACAGCAAACAATATTTGATTAGCGGGGGAAGTTGTGTATGATGTTAAGGAACTGCTATCGCGACGAGTTGTTAGCAGGAAAAATCACGAAGCATTAATTTTGGGACTGTATATTTCCATTGAACACAATGTCTATGCCCTGTTTACCCAATTTAATGTGTACATGCATGTATAGAAGCAAAGGAAATATTAAAATGACAGAAGTGCAAGAATCGATATTTATACTTTTTAATGTTCATTAACATTAATGTTTATCGTCACGCCAGGTGCTTTACATGATAGATAGAGTACATGGAACGCAAAATATAGCCTTTCAGATCTGACTTTTTCCATACCCATCATTCTCTATTCAGAATCTCTCTTTATAACATTAATAGCCGTTCAAATTCTAACCATAAAATGGTTAACCTAACTTGCACTTATTTAAAACATAATATATGAACCAGATATTGTTTAGTTCACGTCTATTTTCTATAGAGCTAACTAATCGTCTCATACACTAGTTCCCGCTCGGAAAGCCACAGAACAATTCAGCCGTCGTTAGTTACTTGCCAACCCGTTACTAGTTTCTCGTTAAGTGAGACTTGTAGCTTGTTCAATTGTATTATTGCAGTGTCGAAAGCAGAAATTCTCTCCGGTCCCGAGTTGTTTGTGCGCGCTGGCTCCGACATCAACCTGACGTGCATAGCCCGCCACGCGCCCGACCCGCCGAGGTGAGGCTATTCATTCTCTTCTTTTTGTCTATTTACACTGTACATTTTATTTCAGCTTTATTAAGGTTAACAGAATTATAACTTAGAAAATATACATATATACAAACATAATGTTGAAATGGAAATTAAAATTAGATCGTAATTACAAAGTAGTTTTAATTAAATAGTATCCTGTCTGCTTGGAAAATTTTAGTGTAAATAGACTGCACAATCACTGCACCGACAGATATCTGAACGCTAAATAATACCATAAATCTTAGAAAAGATATTTTATGCGTTGGATAATATTGTCAAATGAATATGTAAATAAGTTTTTGTAAGATTTTTTTATCTTTAAAATAGCTTTATCATGCTTACAATATTATTTGGTTGATCAATTGATGCGTACTCTCGGTTCTAAACTAAATGCTACGAATCGTCAGGCGTGGAGTTGCAAACGTCAATTCTATGAATAAAGCTGTGTCGTAAAACCAACAGTAGTTTAGTAGTGCAGTGAATGAATAAGCGAGAATTATAGGCAAAACTTCTTTCGTGAGTCATATCCAGTGAACAGAGACGAGTTTATGATGTTGATGTTAAATTATACTGTTCTGAGACGTTTTATTTTCTTGCATCACAACTATCCTTACGGGTATGTATCCTAATGCGATAGAGTGGCCTTTATATTACCGGCCTTATTAGATTTTATCACAGTTACAGTATCAAAGTGAACCACTCAGTGCGCGTGACCGGTTAAGCTTTAGCGCTGATTTTATTGGCTAAGTCGCTACTAGCCGTATCGCTGCCGGTAAATAAATCATTAAGCCGTAACTTATGGTTAGCCGTTGCGTTCAAGGATCGTGTGCTGTGTGCACTAAACTGTTCGCTCACTCGTGATTTCAACTGCAAGCTGCCCAAGCTGGAAACATTTTTATATGTTGATCGCTACAACATTTGGATCCAGTAAAAATTAACTATGTACATATATATTCATTCACACCCTTTACAGAGGTTGGTTACGGCAGGGTCAGGAATCAAAAGTGAGTAAAATCGAGATATCAAGTTTAGTACTTACCTACTTAGAAAAATTAAATAATAAAAGTAATAGACAAATACATATTGCTCATTTCCGAAAAGATTGTGATATCACAAAATCCGTATTATTCAGAAATTGGCTTTGAAAGATTGAAACAATAATTATTCTATGACTATTAATTGCCATAAGTCATAGAATATTACAAATAATAGTCGTAGAATAATCACGATTTCAAGCTATCAAAGCCGTTTTCTAAAAGTTACGATTTTAATATGTCGCAATCTTCTCCCAAAATAGCGATATATTATGTAAAATTATATAGCTTTTATCAAAAAATTGTAAATATACTATATACGTATATATATTTGCATATATAAATAGATACACAACTAAGTGTGCACTGTGCACCGTTTGAATATGAAAATTCAAATGGGATTGGAATACATTCCAAAGAGCAAACCTACATTTGTAGCGTTTGATCTTGAACCTCTGATTTAGTTATGAGTTCTGGCGTCGGACACACAACCAAAGTAACACAGAACATTTTGCGGGGAGCTATGTATAATATTTGGATTTCTAAACATTAAGTCCATTTGGCTTCTTAATACTTGTTATTACGTATTAACTATTATTTTTGTCTAGTGCCCTACTCGATAAGGGATATGTATTATTATAATGGGCTATGTGTTGTAAGATTTTAGGTAGATATCTATTTACACGAAATAGTAGATAAACTTTATTTTGTACCTTTTGCCCTCGTTTTGATTACGGGGAGGTTGGGACAAACCTTCAAAAGGAACCCAGTACCCTGTGAGAGGTTTCGGGTTATGTGGGACTTTTAAAGCATTACAACTGTGAGAGGTATGATACCTCATCCCACGCCTTTCGATTCCCACGACGATATGCGGCCACGCATACCGTCCTCCTTCGGGATCGCTAGTTGAACGGTCCAAGCTCCCACTCTAACCGCAGGCGACCCCAAAACTTCCTTTTAGTCGCCTCTTAAGACAGGCAGGAGATACCGTAGCTCGTAATCTGATCCCGAGCTGCGGGTCTTGAAAAAGCGTAATTATGGTAGTGAAATAAATATTAGGATGACTCACGTATATACAAGATTAACAAAAGGAGCGTTAAAGTGTTAAAGTTAAATTTGATTCATTGCAATAGCAAATAGATCACTTGTATTACATTTTATTTATCTACTTCTTTATAACGTATTGTTCTAAAACGATATATGTACTATACTAAGATGTAAATCGCCCTATGTAAAGTGTCAAAACTGTAAACCAAAAAATCTTAAACGATAAAAATGTCTTATATATATATACCTTTTTTTCTAGTAGTGTAATATATAAATATCCAGTGACAGCATTCTCTCTTTGATATAATTTCATTTCATTTGAACTGAACTCGAGTGAACATGTCCGTTGGAATTTCTAAATAAAATTTCAAAGTGGCTTTCGTTCATCGAAGCAAATAAAAGAGAGCAATCGAGTATGTGAATTGGTGCAGATAGAGTCAAATGGATAGAACATAAATGTAAAAAATAATATTAGTAATATATTAAGCCCTGAAAATAAGTTTAATACCTATAATTTTTCCTTTAAATAAACATGTTTAAAAGGGTATTCTGAAGACAATTAGCTAGTCAAAATTATTTTAATTTTACTACATATATATTCTGACAAATAAATTACAATCCATTTTAAATTAGATAAATATTCCTTTCATTAGCTATTAATTCGTTACACCAGACACCACTAATCCGTTTATTAATTAAGACTGCGAAGGACTGTGTCTTTTAGCTTTAAAATATATTCCGACAGTGATTTATTCCTGTAAATTAATACTGTTTATTGTTGGTAATATCAATGCTATAAAATGCTCTTAAATTTTGTTCCTATTTACGTGTTTTCTTATTGTCTTCTGTAACTTTCATATCATTTTCTACCTCGTTAGTCGAGTAGTGCTCACAACCAGTAAGCACTACTGGTTAAAACTCCCTGGGTTCGATCACCGGGTTGGGTACTTTTGTGTATTTCTAACTTAATATTCCTAGTACCTCGAAGTCTGAATTTGGGCCCGGTGTATGGCAGTAGGCTCTCTCCGTATTCCATGGTGGGACCTATACCATCACAGTTGAATCGTCAGCCTACTTTTTCTCTGCTTACTTCTTATTATATTATTTCATGACATATTTTCGTTTCACACAGTTTCATCTACTGGTATCGTGGTGCGAACGTGGTCAACTACGCGCAGCGCGGCGGCATCAGCGTCGAAACGGAGCAAAGAACTAGAACCAGTCGGCTACTGATCGCCAGGGCTTCGCCCCGAGACTCTGGAAACTATACATGTGCTCCCAGTAGCTCTGGTAAGTGCGTTATTATTACAGGTGAGGTAATACTGTCTACCAGCTAATCATATCACGAGGTAAGAACTATAGAGATTACAAGACCAGCTAATGGGTTTCTGGGAGAGATGCGTACAGTTTTGTATTTCTTTTATTTCATTAACGTATCTCTGCGAAGTTGTATATCAATCCTAGATCTTATATATAATATTTTGGGTGCGTATTGCACAATTTAAGAGGTTTGCGTGGAGAATAAAGCTGGCTCCCCTAATAATGCTTTACAGTCATTATGGCACCATTTTATTAATATTTAAAGAACAAAGATCGAAAACAACGACAATTTTAAAGAAACAAGTCAAACAGTAAAATAATATTGGCCTGAAGAAAAAATAATATAAGAATAATATTGAACATGAAATTTTTTTGTAACATGCTTTCCCTTTGGAATTACTTTATTTTATCAACGAATATAAACTTATTAGACATTCCTAAAAATCAAATTATTTAAATGATAGTATTTTCCTTAACAGATTCAGCGTCCGTGGTGGTCCACGTGGTGAGTGGCGAGCGACCGGCGGCCATGCAGAGCGATGCCATAAAAACGGTTCCCGCCCTGCTTCCAGTACTAGTTATCTTAATTACTCTTAGTCACAGTAAATTCCTTATAACCGATTTACTACGAACCATAATCGGATTCAAAGTAAATTTGAATTTTTTATGGCCCAATTTTATCAGATCTCTGATCCCGAGATGACCTGAAAGTAGGGTAGACATTGTAAAGGCATGAAATGCGTAATATTTTAAAATGTAGGTAGACAGTTTAGATGCGTAAGTAAAAACTTAGAGTATGAATAAGAACCACTAGGGAATCGAGGGTGAGCCTATTGGCATACACCAGAAACATCTAGACTCCAAGCTACTATAAGAAATTTCCAGCTAGAAAAGCCCAATAACACTTAACCCGAGGATCGAATTTGGGACCCTACGATCAGCAGTCGTATTTTGCAAACACTCGCCCGACAAGGTAATCCAACGAATATTATTAGGTCCTTACATATGAAATTATTGTTTTGATGAACTGGCCACTTCCACCTCAAATATCTAGGGTTTGGTTGAGAATTCCAAATTCAAATAAATTTTAAATTTAGGCGTGTGTATTTTTGTTTTGAATTTCGTACTCCATTTTTCTTTGACTTCGTTCTGTTCATAAGATGGAAAACTTGAAATATCGCGTTATTTACGAATATGAGTTCAAACGGCTGCGGGAACAGCACGAAGGATTAATGATGTGTATGGAAAAGCTACTGTAAAAGTAAGCACGGTACGCTTTTGGTTGCAATGTTTTCTTTCTGGAAATTTTGATCTTCGGAACCAATCCCCTGGTCGGTCGGAGACCCTTGTTGACAATGAAGAGTTAAAGGTGATCGTGAAAGCGGATCCATCCCAAAACACTTCAGTGACAGCGGCAGGCTTCGGTGTGAATAACAAAACAATTTTAATTCACTTAAAACAAATTGGAAAGTGAAAAAGCTCGATAAGTGCGTACCGCATGAAGTAAGTGAAGCACACCAACAAACACGCATTGATTGCTGCGTCACATTACTCGACCATCACAATACCGAGGGAAATTTTGAGTCGTGGCGTTACTTGTGATCAAAAGTGGCTCCTGTACGACAATCGGAAACGCTCATCACAATCAGGTGAACTCAGGTGAATCCGCCAAATCCTGTCCCAAGCGAAGGGTGACTCAGGAAAGAGTACTGGTGAGCGTTCAGTGGTCTACTGTTGGTGTCATACACTACAGCTTCCTAAGATCTGGTCAGTCGAGTACTGCAGAAGTGTACTGTTAACAATTGGAAATCATGATGGGAAAGCTAGCCGTTAAACAACAGAGACTGGACAATTGCTCCAGATTACTGCTGCTTCACGACAACGCGAGACTCCATACTTTAAGACAGACGATCGTTAAATTCTAGGAGCTGCGGTTGGAATGTCTCCGACGTCCAACATACTCCCCGGACCTTGCTCTAACAGACAGCCATTTTTTCAGCATTTGGACAATTTATTACTAAGGAAAAAATTCAACTCCGATGAGACAGTCCAAATCGTCTTCAAAGAATTTGTTGATTCTCGCTCCCACAATCTTTTCAGCTAAGGAATCGATGAAATACCTATGGAATGGCGAAAGTGCATAGATAGCAATGCTGGGTACATAATTATTTCGATTGATTAAATGTACCTATTGCTTCATATATTTTTTCCGTTTCATTTTATCCGTATAAAACGCTAATGTCTTATGTAAGAACCTAATAATAATAATAAACATGTAATTGACTCGAAATTTAATAATCGGTGTTCTAGTGGTACTTAGTTTATCAAATACCATTCGCCGAATATGAGAGAAAAAATGAACTTAAATTAAGACATTCATAAATATTTCATCAGCGAGATAGAATCGTTTAAGATTTTCAGCCTTGAATTACGCAATTACTACGCGTCTCGGCATCAAAGAGCATGCTTAAGTGGAATCGAATGTTTTCATTTGTTAGATAACATCACCGATTGAACTTCACTACTATTTCTATAGGACACACTTATTCATACTCAAAGTAACGCTGATGTATGGAGAAACGAATTATTATTGTTACTAATATGTTTCGTCGTTCTAGCACTTTATCTCATTACGTGGAGATTGACGCGTACATTGGAACAGCACTTTGTACGAACGCTTAATTACATTACGCGTATTTATATGGAGCATTAAGCTCGTCGTAAAAACCCTCCATAAAATACCTGTAAAGCTCGCGCAGATAAGGACAATCCCACATTGTACGTCGACGTATACAAACAATATTCCTTTGAAACTCTATATCCCTACATAATATAGTATAATGTAAAATAACTTAAAATCACTCATGTCGTAATCGCAACTTTACGATAGTAATAAATCTGTTCTTAAGTATAAAATCATATTTCAGACAAAGTTCATTTCGTGCTGTGCTCCGATTTATTTCTTATAGTGGTTCATGTAATGTTTTTTTTAGATACTAGTATTGGTTTTCAAATGTCTTATAAATATTCTCTACAGCCACATTAACATAAATACATCTTGGTACGAAAATTGTAATGTTCTTTTACACTTTCCTAACAAACAACTGATTCAAAAGACAGCACGTTTCGATGTACATAGTGCAAATATCATAATAACTTCGCTCCCGTTGTCTGGTTGTACTGACGGAATCACACAATTTACCCAGGGTTCCAGTAACGTGTTTGACATCATGATACGCTATCATAATATCACATGGTTATCTCTGATATAGTTACTACAGATTCACTTCAAGACCGTTCAAAATATATTGTTTAAAACATGATTATATTTGACCTATTTTATTTGTAAGTAAATCGAGCGTTAAATAAATCAAGGCATAAAATAAAGGCATCAAATAGCCATTGTTTACTTAACAGTTATTGACTTACATATTTAAATAAAACTCATTATATAACGCACAAAATTTTTGAACATATAATATACCAACTTGTTTAAATATCAAGTAACATTAATAAGGCTTTTATCTGTAGGTACGACCTACAGATGTGATCAAAAAGTTTCCGGTAACGCATTAGCAATTCAATATTAGCAATTTACTGATAATATTAGTAATTCACTGACGAAGAGACATCGTAACGGCAACTTTATGATCAGGTCTATGAATTTTATTACAGGTATACGACAATTTACACATTATCATTTTGTGTTCTTATTGCGCAAGCGAAAAAACGCTAATATCATTACTGAGGTTGATTGTAAGCAGATGTTAATAAAAGTGACAATTACACATACCACGTTCTGAAATGCTTTTGTGACTTTAATTTTTTTTAACCCACACAATTATCCAATAAAACGAGCTGCGTAATACGTCATGTTATGTCGTTCATGAACATTTCATTATACTCGCAGCCTATTGTAAGAGACTTTTATTTCTATATTTATTTAGTCAAGCCGATACAATATCAAGTATCACGTGCCTCAACTGTGAGACCTAGATTGCTACATGTGTGTTTCTACCGTGAAGCAACAATGCCCGGATAATACGCCGGTCTAAACGCTGAACTGACAGACAACCCGACACGTGTTAGACTCCCTAAAGCGTTCGTACACACAGCATATTGCTAACAATATGGTGACTGCTACCTGTCGACGGATGCAGTCGACACGCTAACAGCAAAATTTGCTAGCAACCGTTATTTTAAATTTTATTCTTTTTTCATTTTGGTACAAGTTAATAATTAGGTACTATCTCGTCTAATGGGAAGTAATGATGGGGTTTATGGTGTGATATGATCGCATAGTAGCCTATTCAATTTATCATTATCATAATCATTATAATATTATCGTTAAGAAATGGGTTTCGGAAAAACTCCGTAACAGTTTATTTCAATGTTTCAAATTAATGAACATATTTTATCAGGGTTACAATAAATTGAACCACAAAATGAACAAACACCTAATAACATTTTTTCTTATATTCATTGTTACGACGAAATAATAGTACTTGATCTGTGCATAGATTTGTATGTTTATTTACCGACCATCTAAATGATATGAAGCGGATAACTACTCGTATTTTAGATTTCAATATAATGTCATTCATCGATCTTGTTGCTTTTCTTTTGCAAGTTTAAGTAAAGTTTAATACACGTGGCACACCCTCATTAGAGGTATCAAGTTATATACCTCTACTCTGGACAATGTGTCGCACCTCTGTACATGCCCTAAAGCAGTTAAAGGTATATATCTTTTTTATATAACTCGAGCTATCAACGTCTGCATGTCCACAAACCCACGTTCTATTTGAAAATTCATTTGATGAAGGAAAGCTCTACCCCAATTGTATTGTTTATTGTGTTATACACAATTCTGAAACAGTCCTCTATAAATAATTACCGCTATTGCCGACGTCCCTATAAACGGGCTTACCTACAATTCCCGTGATCTGCAATTTGAACAGGTCTATTCAGTTTCCAGCAAAATTTGCGCGGCTAACTTTAATGTTGAGTGATGATGTTTGAACTGAAATTGCAATATATTGGTGATATGATTTGTATATTGGAATCACATAAATCTCATATTTGAACTAGATTAATTCGTAAACTGTGGTATGTTATGATTCCATTTTAAGTTCGTGTTAGAATTTTTCTAAGTTCTTTTCGTATAAGTATATTGAAGTCCTCTCCGCAACGTGATTTTGTGAAATGAAATAAAAAAATAACACTTTATCTCCTGTAAACAAGATCCACGTTATAATACTGATTTTTTGCATGTAAGTTGTTCACTTTCTTTCGTCTTAGTTATCTCTTATCTGAGAATCGTATAATTTAGAGAAAGTTTCTTATAGTAAAAACTTTTTTTCATCTGATCACAGATCACACATTTGTCGAAGTTAGCCGTTGAGTTTTTTTTCGTTCGATTGTTTATTATTTCACATTATATTTTTCCCGTCAATGTAGGGTTGCACGCGGTTCATCATATCACTATTCATAACCTTATAAGCTATTTCCTAGTTTCCTTCAACCGCCATTCAAAACTAGACAATTTACGGCTCCGGAACTTTACATTATTTCTTGAAAACCTAAATAAAATCTATAGTCTAGAGAATTTGGCGTTGTAATCGGGCAATCCCCCAATAACGTTCCTGTCAGTTATTTCCATACCACGCTCCACTCGAGTACGGAGCAATTTACCACCGGAAGTGTTGAGCTCTGAATTGTGATTTAGTGTTCATTGCCTTGCTACGTGACCTATCAACCTTAAGACTAAAGGGAAGCGCCGAATTTACGCGTACTGTATTTGTTTGACAGCGTGCAGATGTAACTGTATAATGCCTCTTTTATGTATATATTATTTTATATATGTATGTATGTATGTATACAGATGTAACGATGTATATCGTTCTTCTTTTAATATTAACTTAAGAATGGTCTTGTTTAGATTTGAAAGGAAAACAGTTGGAAATAACACTACATACATTTTTTATATTAAACGTACATATATATTATGTAAGTTCAGTATTGAAAGGTATCCAATTATGTATGTACGTATCTTTGTATTTCCGATTATATCAAACGCGTGTCAAATTAACGTCTCATCCATTGCTCAGGTACATTAGTAATTTAGTATATTGATTGAATTCACTATTTCATCCACATACTAAATAAATTCATTAATCTTCGCGAAACAGATCAATTCGTGGTAATTTTCTGGTACGAGTAGCTTCAAATTAATGCTTTAGTGTTGCGCTACATTCGTATACGAGTTTCCGGGAACGTTGCGACCCGAAATGTGATTTAGTGATCAGTGCCGTAAAGCTTTCGACTTACCTGCTCTTTCGACACTGCGGTTTTTCGATTTAACGAGACATTAAACAAAACTCTTCTCTTTTAAATAAAAAATAAGAAATATCGTATGACAAAATTAGAAGAAATAATTTTATGTTTAAATAAATATGCATATTTATTTAACTGTACGTGTGTCTAAATCACTACCCGAGATTGCTCAGTCTAATGTCTAATGAACTATGACTTTTGCCCTTCTTATTCTTAAAAGACCCCGTATGTCGTAACCAATTATCAGACGACCAGTTATCATACATTCTCTAAACGGACAGTAACGCAAGTACATTAACATGGAAGAAGAATATATGCAGCAGTATCGGTTCTGCAGACGATTGTAGTTAAAGAGTTCGCTACACTCTTTTTAATTTACCTGTTCGTAAGCTTTAACATAGTTGCAGGTTTCGTTTATTATTAGATATTTATCCTAAAATTAATCCTAATAAGTCCTCTTTGATTAACTTCTAATAAAAAATATGTAGGTCATACATGTAATAAAACGTTACTATCAAGTTTGTAGTGTTCTATAAGTTGCCTTTAAAACTGTTGCATAACATAATTCTTTTATTCAGAATTCGTTTTAAAATGCCGTTTCTGTAGAAAAGAGCCACCACTTTTATACGAAAACTTACCCGACATAAGGTGAACACAGCCAAAGCAGAGACGAAAGTAAATAAAAGTTTCGCCTTGGCCTTTCTTCTATGAAGTGTCTCGACGCGCAGCTACTAACAAATGTATCCGCCGAGAGAAAGAATGAAAAAGATCATTGTCTTTTTCTTTAACATATTTTTATTATCATAAAGAGTGCGTTCTATTTAGAAACGGGTGCAATAATATAATGCTGTCGCATTTATGAGTAAATAATAATACGTTTCCAAACATTAGAAACTGCGATATTCACAGGTACCAATATGAACCCAATCAATCAATATATTGCCAAAAAATTTCTAATCTTTCGAACATATTCTTTCCTAAGACATGTACTGTCACAAGCATTTCCAACCATGTATATACTGTGTTAATATTAAGTATTATTAAGTACCCGCATTGTATTTGTATCATATAATTACATAACATAATCAAAAACAAATAGTTTCAGTAATTCATTTGTAAATATAGTGTAAATTATAATACGTGATAGAAATAAATGTAACCAATTGTTTTGAAAACACGTACCTACATTCATGTTATTAATCAGTATAAATAAATGAATGAAATAAACTGTTTACAAGGCTGTTATCAGACGACTTCAAGGCGATGTTAAGTAAATTTATTAATTCGATAAGTATAAGAAATGTTTATTTCAGTGAAACGGTTACATCGAAAAACCGATCAACGTTTAAGACCGTGGGATAACAGCCTACAGAATGTACCTCTAGTGATACTATTAGTGTTAATTATTTGTGATTACATTTTGTAAATAAACAATGTTTTAAGTGTTTCAATGCTGTTTCGTATCTCCCTTTGTTTCGTGACATTAAAGTACTTTAGAAAATCACATTTTAGGTAATAGCAACTAAAACACGAGGCCAACTTTAAAATGTAATTATTTGTTTCGAAATCAGCTTAAACTCGAATGCTTAAAATTAAAAATCATTTACCAAACCTCATTACAGTTATTTAGCCATTTTTGCTACACGCTCCGCCCGGTAATTCTTTCACAAAGGCAATTTGGGGCGCACGCTACTGTTACAGAATTAGCTTTTAATTAAAATTAGGCCAAAAATTTATGTCATTATTCCTTTACCCTTTGTGTTTGTGACCCTTTCCAGTCTTTGCCGCACCTCTTATCTGAAATGTTTCGGATTTTTTTATATAATCTTAGTATACTCACAGCTGTGTCCATTTAAATACGTCTGTAATAATAAATTCTTATAAGACCAACGCTATCTGTTGAAATTTCACTCCTTTCTCTATATTTACTCCAGTAACGTCAATAGTATAATACACGTGATACATTCTTATGCTTTAATTACCGAGTAAACATATTTTTTAACAGACTGACTAGGCATCAATAGATTTAGCACAGGTTAGCTATGTTGAGTAAGCAAACAAAATAGCCGATGAAGGATTCAGAAGTCCCCGTAACCTGTGTGCGTATATAAAGTGACAAATTTAAAAAGAGCACATGAACTATGTAAATATAGAGATATTCAGTTTCTGATTACCCTGTAAGGAATTAGGGGTCGAATTAAAGGAGTAACAATAACGGACACGATGTTACAAATTGCGTTTCTTGGAGTAAACAGATAGATACCTACACAGAAGAAACAGTTGAGATAACAAAATTCAACAGCCTGTGAGCCAATAAATTATGATGATGATGATGTTTTCATATAACGGCTCTCCAAGTAAAGCGCCTTTGATCAATTAAAACTTATCTAGTTATTAGGGTAACCAACGAAGCAACTATTTATTTTGAAAGTTGCTGATTGCTGCCCTGAACATGTGTTGTATATTAATAGATATAAAAAGACAGAGCGTTTTAGTTTTACAAATATACATTCTTGATGATCGTATAATTTGAAAACACACCAAGCGACAGTTACAAAAGAGCAATGACACAGATTTTATCCAAATTTGATAAAACTTTTCAAGATCTACAAAGAGATTTCTGTGAAAGAGTAAGTATAGTTGATCTATTCCAACAATTTGTTGATAGATGTATGCCAGCAAATCTTCAGACGCGGTGGCATATAAGAATGGTTCTCTTGAGTATAAACCTGACAACAAAAAGGTAAGATCTCAATTCAAAGCTACATCGAGCGCACAGTGAAACAGGAAACAAATGTTTTGCAAATGAACATATATGTCGTGGTTACATTTTGTTCACGTTGTTTGAACATACTTCAAACTTTTAGTATTTTTAAGGTTTGAAAAAAGGGAAATCCATAAAATCAGAAGTTAAATGTTTATTTATTTATTTGGCATTGCAAAAAATCGTAACAAAGACGTTGCAAGGACTGTACTGGGTTGGATAACCCTTTATATTGTACATATATCTTGCTCATCCACAAAAACAATTCAAGCTCAGATTAACCAACTTAAACTATTAAAATAAAATTAAGCTTTAGCATTTCTGCACTTCACTTTGTTCGTGCGTTTTAAATAAAAAGAAGCGTTTTATATTTTACATACCACAAATATTTATTATAATATAATTTTACAAAGATTTAAAATACATTAAATATGTGCAAAGTTTCGGGTTTAAAATTCTGTTAAGGTGCCTCTGAGTTCACAAATTTATGTACATTTTGAATTGAGACGATTAAGAAGAGGAATCATCTTGAGAAAATTTACGTCTAACAGCTCTGTATAATGTTATCTAAGGTGAAGAAAGTCGACACACGCAGCCTGTGTGGTACATTATGGCTTTAATCCTTTTCATTATGAGAGGAGACCCGTGTCCAACTGTGAAGCAATAAATAACGTTGATATATTACATGTAACAGGAAACAAATACGTATTCGTGAAACTGGTGATATTTAAAGGAAGTTATATTAACATTTATATTATAATAATATAAGGATAGTGTTCCTTTTATATAACATACTATTTCTAACTGTCAGTTTACAGTAACATCATATTCAGAGAGCTGCATGAAATTCCGGAAGCTGTATTACTTACGTCTTGGCACGACTTACTCTTTGCTGTTAAACAGTTGGATTATATGTCAGTATTAAAGGTTCTTCCCCAAACTGTTTCCACAGTAATTCCTTTTTTAATATAACTGGGACGACAAAAACAAGTCGTAGAAACAAAATAACGAATCTGGTATTTTTAAATGCAAACAATAATGTAATGTAAGCAATTTTCGACAATTGGTTCATAAATGATAGTATAATATTACTTATATTATAAATTGAAGCTAGAGTTGCCCAGTTTATTTTATTTTTATATCTTTCGTGATTAATTACTATGAGTAAGAGCGAATATCCGCATGAGTGAAATTTGTGTACGAGCGCTCAACAATGTAGGATCCCCCAATTTCGTTCAAATATATGTTTAACTGAGTGGATTTCAATTAAAATTCTTAGCGGTATATATTGGAAATTAATTACAAGACGTAATTAAACCGCAAAATTGAAAGTACTTTTTAATTAATAAAATTCGCACGTGTTATAGTCACACCGCCAAATCAGGAAGTGAGCAAATGAAATGAGGATGTAATTTTATTTCACAACGCCGCGGTCGGAAGCGCGGAAGGTAAAATTGACGTGTTACTGGTTTAATAACATCTCCGTGTGCCTAGCTTACCAATAATGTGTTCCGGTATGCCGCTAAGAAACGTAAAATCGCGCCTGTATTTCCATGAAGGGTTAGGCATAGAAGTGTACGACACTCCCGCCTTTCACTAGTTGCGTTTATGTCCCATCATGGGAAAGGGAGGCGAGCCGATTGCCATACGTATTCCTGCCCAGGAATGCATACTGCGAGCCACTACATAAATTTCAACCTAGAAAATATGTCTGGACATAAATTAAAACAAATGTTGTCTGATGAGAGCACAAATAAAAAAAAATTATGATCAAATTTGATTACTCCTAAACGATACCGTATAAATCAACATTCCTACTCACATTTCTATTAGGTAACAGATTTCTAGTACCTACCTTGCATACAGAGGCGTCGGCAGATGTTAGAAATTTGAATAGCGTCCGATAAGAGACTTGCCAACATACTACAATCTTTGAAACCCTCGTTCGTGTACAATAAATTTCTACATTTTAAAACATTATAAGGGATAAAATTAGCGAAGTTTATGTATGTATAACGCAAGCTCTCTTTATGTCATCAGAGAGCTTTCGTTATGCATGCGTTACATGGGATCAGAGAACCAAGTGTGTATGTGTGTGTGTCCCAAACATTAATAATAATAATCTATATAATAAAAATATAAACAACTACCTTATCCATAGCGGTGACACATAAAACATTTTTCCACACATCAATTTCAGCGCCACTAGATATAACATCGGGGCATGATTTACGCGAAACCCGGCACCTGTAATGATAGGTATTATAATTAACCACGATGACGCGGCATTTTATTTAGGCTGCGGCCTCATGGCTCGGTTCAAATTTCATGTGGTTTTTCACATAAACAAGCTGTAATCGACCGTATGATATTAACCTTTTGTTCCAAAACTACCATTGCAAGGATAAAATCGCACACGATTTGAGTATAGATATGTAGCCTCACTGCATAATATGTTGGACGATTTTTATGCTGTAATTACTATGTACATATCCTTAAATTTATAACTATTTGTGTGTGAATTGTGTGTGATAATTTCAAGGGCGTTTAATAACAAATGAAATAGTTACTTTTCATTAATTCACAAACAAAATTACCATTATAAAATGTACTTCAATACAGCTCATTTAATACGTTGTCATTAAATTAAATAGGTTAATAATGCTACTTAAGAGCGAACAGATGGTGTTTGCAATCAAGTGTGTCCCGCGGGAAATAATGCACATAGAATGTGGTAACTCTACAATATGCATATGAATTTGCATACAAACAGCGCCAAAGTTTCTGTTGCACTGGTTGTAACATTAATAGCAAATGTGATAAAACGTGTCTTATTCTGAATATACTGCTTTAAGACATAGGAAACAATTAAACAAGAAAACTACAGCAGATTATTGTTCGACATAAAAAAGATAATATTTTAAGACGTACTCGCATTTAATGGCATTTCTCATCAAGATATACCTATGTGGAGAGGCAAAGATCTTTAGAACTGAAATTTTTTTTAACTCTAAAGGCATACTAGGACTTTGTGATGGTTACAACGAATCACAAAAATGTTTCTAAAACACCACCAACCATCGCTCAATTCGAGCAACAGTCTGTTGCGCTTATTCTCGTATTCTGCATTGTTTTGTCAGCAAACATTTTAAAGTGTACGCGTCTGTACTTGCTACAGAAGTAAATATGTCCGTAGTCTCGAATCTTCCAAAGTTACCTACTGGCACGGCAATTGCAGGGTGATAGCAGTTTTAATGAGAACACAAGACGCACAGTAACAAAAATCAATAGCTATTGATATGAAGTGGCCAGGAGAGAAATGCTTAGGTCTAATCGAGATATACGAATCTAAATACCGGACAATCGTAATCAGAAGACGAAATGTTCACAACATTTTACTATGTAATAAAATACGATATCTTGTAATAGCCACATAAAATTATTAAGCAGTAGTAATCTGTACAGCTATTGATGAACGATTGATTTTAGTCCAACTAGCGTTCGTCATAAAAGAGAGAGAATTTTTATCGTCATAGAGAATTTTTGCTTATCTGTAATTAAATTAATACTCAATGGTACATAAAATTTAACGTGTTCCATAATGATTTATAAAACTGTCTCCAGTAATATCATTTGCTATATTATGAGCATCAATATCTGCCGTGTGCATGTGTAAAAAAGTCTATACAATCATATATTTAAGCATTTATAACCGTGAATTTGCACTCTTTGCTGATCATGCAAAGGTATCTGCTTAGTCTAGAATCAGATAACCGTCTAAGACGTTATGACAAAATAATAATAATTATTGTTATTATGTGCCAGAATTTGTCATTGAAGCGATTATTCATAATAATAGAACAGGCATTAAAAGTAAAACCAGTCTGCAAGGTACATTTTCAAGGAAGCGGATGTTCGTTAATTATTTTGTTAACTAATAAAATATTACGTGACACATTTTTCTCCCGCGATTAGCAGCAGTAGGGAGAATACGACGCGAAACTTAACCGTGTGGTCTGCAATAAAATAACCAATAATTGTTACGATTAATTTTAAGACTAATGAATTTCTTACACAACTGAGGGACTCATGTTTTATATCGCCATTGATTGGAAATACTGAAAATATGCATTTCTTTTCTACGCGTAAAGTTATACACAATAAATAAATGCATTATACAATTTTAATCGTAAACTCCAAAGCGGCAACAAATTAAGTGTACTTGCGCCAGATAAGTGTTCAAACAGCGATAAGTAGAGCCGTATTTCGAGTATTCTTGTGACGTCAGCTGCAGCCTGGCGCGCCTCCAAACGATCCATACGAGTTTAATTTGATGTATAGTGTTACTGAGTTTACATTATCCGTCATTCTACAACAAATACTATTGACTATTGAAATTCTACTAATACGACTACAGATACGATAACAGAAATAAGGCTACATTTCAATATGTCCAATTAAATGAGAATTAAGCCTTGTACGACTTATAACAAAAATTGTCGAAAACTTCCAAAATGGAAACATAATCGATCATAATTTAAATATACTTGCAGATAAGATGTAAGATTTTTTGTTTAGTACCTATATATATACGTATACATAGAATCTACTCGTTGTCGTAATAAAAGGCATTGACTCCATAGGCCTTGATCGCTTTAACGCAGAATGCGGCATTCTGAAGGCTCTCAATTAAAGCGCAAATGTGGAGCGGTGCAGTGATTTCGAGTTCCAAGCGAGCCTGTTTAATATAATGAGTATTATTATCTATAGCATATGTTCTACTTCGTATTAACCCTATTTTTTTTTTATTTCAATTTTAAAATCTAAACAAACATTCGAAAAATATCTGTGAATTCTGAATGGTACCCAGTGTCACTTAAAACCATGGTAAAGGCAAAACGTCTTGTTTACGAGTTTACAAAAATAAAAATGTTACCATTTCATAAAAACTGGAACACTTAATTCTTGTTGAAATATTCAATCTGTCTTTTTCAGGGCGACTGCGAGAGTTCTTTGAAAGTTGGAGCACTCGTGAAACTTCTTATAATACTAATTTGGGTCCTCATTCAAACTGACATTCTTTTGTTTTTAATGTATATTACGCTCTGGTCAAACCATGGGAGATACTCAGATAAAAATTTGACGTAAAGATGAACAAAATACAAATCGAAAATATGTATGTCGCTAGTAGATGTAGGTACTATTTTTCGTTTATAATAATTATTACTTATAAAAATGCTTCCTACAGCAACCTAAGGTCGTTTGTTACCTTAGTTTACTATACGTCCAGAAACATTTATTTATATTCAATTTAATGGTAAATATACACAGACAGTTATACAAATATTAATATTAATAAAAATATCAAGCTGTTACACGGTTACAGTCAGGTATTTTTGGAATAATTGTTAGTTTGGGACCACAAAGTTACTATTATAGTACTATTAATTTCTGAAATATGTAGAAATGGAAATCAAAGCATATGTTACGAGTACTGTTTATTAGTTTATTCCGTTAAATTCCACCTTTACTTTTCTGACGAGGCATTAAAATGCTCTTCGCTTTTTATCATTTTCAACAGCGAAAAGAAAAAGAAGGACAAGGGTGGCCATTTTGTTTTTTTATGTCGCTCCAAATGTTTTTAGACCATGGTTAAACAAGTGCTTCACTCTCCAAAACGTTTCCATAATCCGAATGAGCGTTATATTGTCGCAGACTTTTGTATTTAAATTTCGCATGAAACATTAAAACTTGGTGTAACGTAGTACGCTCAAGTTGAAAACACTTTTGCCGCCACTTCTATGGAATTATATCTCTCGAATAAACGAAGAGCTTTCATTTCGGTTGAAAATTTCAACAATATTATAAATAACAGATTGAATATGTTAATACCTGAGAAAAAAATGAAATTGTATCCTTTTTAAGTAACGTCCACGCCCGACATAACGTAAGATAACGTCTGTATTTACTCAAAGGGGTAGGCAGTGAACTTTAGTACTCTCACGTTTTACTAGTTATGTTATAAGTCTCAAGGAATATAGGGTGAGTATGTTGTTATACACCGGACACAAATCCAGATTCCGAGGTACTATTGGAAATTTCAAGTTAGAAAAATCCAGTAAATTTTTGAACGACGCGGGGATCGAACCCAGGACGTTTGTTCATCAATCGTGCTTGCAACCACTAGGCCTGCACTATTATTTTACTTTCCGTGCACTAGTAATGTCTTTAGTTGTAATTAGAATGCTTTGTTAACATCCTCTAGGAACTAAAACTCCAAAATCGTATATATCGTAGTTGTTAGATTTACTTAATTTGGATTTATTTGCTTATAGTTATTATATTGCTTTGTTATACCTACTTATGTTATAATTATTATGATAGTATTTCAAATGTTTAATTTTTGTTTTGATCATAACTGTGCATCCCTATTCCGCTTTATTTGCATATTGTCTGAATTGTTATGTCAAAAAGTCGTCACAAATAGATCACAAATTCCCGATAAGTCTACTTTTTGTTCTGCTTACCTGTATTTTTGTACATTTTTCAGGAAAAAAATGAAGTACAAATTGTATTACATATTCGTACGTACGTACATAGCTATATACATTTAGCTTTCCTTCTATATCCAATCTCATGTAGGCTTCACTATCTACAAGAAATGAATATTACATTCGCCTCGTTGAATATTCGATATTCAACCGCATATCATGGTCCTATTTTTTTTTCTCCATCGCCAAATACATCCAATATTATTAACCAGCCGACTCAATTCGTTCAGGAAAATTGCTGAAATACTTTTAAAACCGCATTCTACAAACGAATGTGCATAGCAACCGCTTAGAACTTTAGAAAGAAATTTCCTTAACAGTATAGCTCGGAGTTTGTCTCTTTTAAAAAAAAGTGTTTAAAGGCAATGTATTATGCGTAAATATTTATTTTCACATTACATTGGTTAACTGAATATAAAGTGTCATTGGCACCTGAAAAATGTAGCGCTTCGTAATTCAACAGATATAAATCAA
The DNA here is from genome assembly GCA_018244795.1 of Parelbella ahira ahira. Lineage (NCBI taxonomy): Eukaryota > Metazoa > Arthropoda > Insecta > Lepidoptera > Hesperiidae > Parelbella > Parelbella ahira. The sequence goes on from DWME01001368.1 coordinate 21,559, forward strand.
AATATTATGGCAATACTAAGAGCATTAAAGGCGATACTGCATAACGATATGACCTCCTAAATCTGGGAATTTTAAAGTACCTCATAAATATCCTGGGTTTCGTAGATAATGCATGTGTCTTACAATCTTTAACCATTCTGGGCATATGGGTTGGAGGTTGCGGAGCACAGATGATTGAATCAGAATTTAACATCAGCTTACGAAGTTGTACTGTATGAATAGCCTCACTGGGCCTTATCGTTTACAACCTGATTAACATACATCTCAGTTACTATTAGTCTAATTAATTCAATTGGGGGCTAATTAGCCAATACACGATTTAATTCCGCTAAGAGACGCATAATATCCTGCAATTACTCAAGCTAAACGATTTTCATTTATGTTACTACATGATATACGTTTAAATAAAGGTATACATAACATCGTCGCTGCATTTCCTTAAAGGGGTATATAAAAGAAATAATCGTCCTACTTTTCACCTATTATGTTGTTCGTCCCATGGAATAGGGAAAAACGAATATTATACCTTATGCAGGTATAACATGTACACGAACATAAGAAAACTTAAACAGATTATTTTGAATACTGTACTAATGGTCGTCTTAAGCACGATTCCTAGCATATTCATGGAGCTGTGTTGATTTGAGGTGAAGAGATTACATGCTCCAAATACGCTCACCCTGATGTCGTACAGAGCTTTGCTAAGGATATACGCTGAATATTAGCAGGCACGCTAGTCGCATGTGATCTCATTGGATTAAAATTTTAGATGTTTTAGATTAAACAAGAAAAAGGATATTTTTTGCGTCTTTATTAGAAATTTGATCCGGTGACAAAGAAAGAGATCATTTTGGATTTCCAAATGGCTCAGGTCACAAAATAGATATCGATATATTGTATATAAATATATTAAAACCACGAATGTTGAAAGAGAAATACTACGACTTGAAAGTAGTAAAATAGGAATAAGTGAACACAAAGTAAGGGTATTAGATGTCTTAGACGGTGATAGAACAACATAAAATGCCGTTAGAAATACATATTTCAGCAGCGAGTAGATATCGTGAGCCCATCTCACTAATGAATCATAGGATAATGATATTTATAAATCTTGTATTTCATAGATTATTATATTTAATACATTTGATAATATTACATCTAACTCTGAATCCCTCTTAGTTTGAAAAAGGTTCAACAAAAACTATTTACTTGAATACTCACTCTCGTAATCATGAATAGGGATGCATTCACGTGTTCGTGTTTCAAATACCGCTGGAACACATAATTGCTAAACACATTAGAGTTAGGTACATTTAGATACAACAAAGTTTGTTAGTGAAAGATATGGACTTAACTAACTAATGTGTAAAGAAAACGTGTTTTTTTGTGTTCGACATGAGACTTGCAAAGTTTGGCAAATACAGGACATTGCAAAAAGTAATTTACATCAGAATTAAATGGCGGGAAGTCAAAGAATTTCAAAGAGTAATTTAGATCAGAATCGAATCACGTGATTTAAACAAATTATGTGAATGGATTTATTAAAAGTTAGGTATATTTACAAGTGTGTTAAGGGAACAAATTTTAATATTAATAGTCCCAAACGAAATCGCGAATCTACCAGGTAAAGTTATTAAGGTTAGTCCTGAAGATTGAGGTAAATTAAATTAAATTCTATAATACCTTTTAAATTGGAAACCCACAAAGCAGAAATTCCTACTACGTCTGTCATAAGACATAATAATCTACATTTCCCAAAAATTAATTTAATAAAAAAAATCTTCGAATTTTTAATAAAATTTGTCACATCTCTTGTTCGTTTCAATATAATTTCTGCGTGATATCCATTGCGGTTAGCCTATAATGATCCTTTGTTATAAAACGAGAAGACGGAGATAAAACTTTGTGAAAAATCGAAGGAACAATGGTATCGAATCGTAATAAGGCAAGCTCAAATGTAGAACGAGCTGCGGTGGATGGGATCTGTGATTTTCTACCGTTTTTCATATTGTCTTACCAGGAGCGAACTAACTGGAGGCTACAAATGATTTTTAATAGCATTAATCAAGTACTACAGTTGATATCGTTCTGTCAATAAATAATAATAATTATTACTTATTAATTGAAAGAATAATAAATAATAACCGAAGTAAATAATACTATACGATATAACTACACGACCATTTCATCGCAATTTAGATTTTTGAGTTTTTGAACAAATACAGCGAGATAGAGAGAAGGTCACCAGTGCCCCCATTTTACAAGTGATATGTTATACGTTCCATGAAATAGGGTATGCCCATAGGTGAGCCTATTGCTACACACCGGGTACATGTGTGGACTCCAAGCTACTAATTTCAAGTTAAAAAAGCCGAATAATACTCGACCCGAGGATCAGTCCAGGCCCTCTCGCTCAATAGTCAATTCTGCAGCCACTAGGTCAACGATATAAATATATTCATCTAAATATATGCTTCTTATGTCTAGCCACAGGACCTTTCATTTTTCACAATACCGCTCATCACACAAACACTTGTCCTGGGCGGGAGCAGAAATCACTAACTCGGGCCCCGCAGTGAGGTTTATTAACTATTTTGCCATGCGGACAGTCAATAAAAAAAAAACAAATTATTATAATGATAACACTTCTAAACTTAAAGTTAGTGTAAAACCAGTAAGAGATATTAAATATTGAGAATTCCCATATTATTAACAACAATGAACATCAAAAAAATTTTTGTATTACTACAATATAATGCACGATAGTAACAATTTTTTTTCTTCCACATTCTCGCATCACTTTATACTCGTTGTGTATTTCGACTGAAACAAATACCGTACGCCAGGTTTGATTCAGCTAAATTAAGAAGAATTCTGACCATAGTCATGAAGATGCAGGTTTTCAACGAGCTACTGAGTTTTTCGCTTTTTTTCTCACTCGCTCTCTTACGTCGTATAAATGACTATTAATGTTACATTAAGTTTTAAAATAAAATTAACAATATGTGTAAAGTACGTAGTTGCAGTTAATAAAGTGTAGATAATTATAAGTGCCGAATCCGGCCGAGCGTTAAGCACCAGCGAGCCAAGCGCGATAAGCGCGTCCGACCAGCAGGAATGTGTAAACATTGCGCGGTCGCCGACGCTTTACGCGCATCGAGACGTAAATGAAAATTTGGAATCGACTGCGCAACAAGGAGGTGACTTCGATGAATGGGTGAACGTGCAGCCGAGGCGCAAAAACCGACGGGCAGCCGTTCATAGACAAATTCCGCATGCGGCGACGGAAGAACAAATGAAAATGAACGAAAGCGGCGACAGGGCGAAAATAAAGTCTGGAAGGATGAATCCCATCGCTAAGGGGAGTAGCACGTCGTCGGTTCTTCGAATAAAAGCAGTAGAGCGGAAAAAATACTTGCATATATGGAGACTTGTCAAGGATACGACAGAACAATGTTTAGTAGAATATATTCGTGAAATGTTGGGGGAAGATGTTAATTTACAGGTGGACAAAATAATGCACAAAACGGAACGAGGATACGCTTCGTTCAGAATATGCGTATCGGAGAATAATTATGAGAAATTGTGCAATCCCAGTATGTGGCCCAAAGGTGCAGAATATAGTGAATGGAAGTTTTTTCGTCCAACGACAAAAACCACGCAGCAGCAGGCCGACCAACAGAACTGTTAATATTCTGTATCAAAATGTAAGAG
>DWME01001369.1:0-25270 GCA_018244795.1 Parelbella ahira ahira
CGGGCCTATTGCTATACATCGGGCACGGATCCAGACTCCGAGTTACTACTAGAAAATCTAAATTAGAAAAATTTAATGGCATCCGACACGGGATTTGAACCCAGGACCTCTCGATCGGCAGTCGCGCTTGCAACCACTCGACCAACGAGGCGATCAATCAGTTTATTTTTTATCGGTCATTTTTATTATTTATTTTCGTTAAGCCTCCTCAATATTTGCTTCCAGCCAGTATCAAGTATCTAATTAGATATAAATCTCTTATCTGTTGCGTATTGACTACAAATCGATAATGATCGATTTTGTGTATGATTAATAAAAATAAATTTTATAATAATAAAATATGAAGAGAGTGATGAAGAAGTATAACTAGATATATTTTGCACTCGGTGCCTTCAGCAGACCCCGTAAAGGACCTGACGTGACGATATAACAGTAATAATACACAAGATGACCTAGGTCAAGTAATGAATTTCGAGTTAAACAGACCAACACACACACGCGTTCCTACAGCAACTTTACAAGTGTAGGTAACATCCGGTTCTGGCACAAGTGTGATGTGGCATAATGGCGTCTTCCCGACACTCGTGGGCGCATTGGACACTTTAAACAGTTTAAACAGTGATCACTGGATTGCACTTCTGAATCGTGGTCAGAAATACTGATCGGTTTGTCAGAATAAAATTCGTTTTCCATGGGAAAAGTTAGTAGTCGTCGTCGTCTTCATCAGCCTTTTCACTATTCCACTATTGGATACGATCTTCGTCTCGAAATTCCTAATAAAATAACATCATGCCTGTAATCCTGAAAGAGGAGGTAGGCAGAAAAGTGAAGTACACTTCACTCACTAGTTACGGTATACGCGTCATAATGGGACAGGCCATGAGCGTGTTGCTATACACTAGCACTACCAGGAATTTCAAATTAGATAAACTCCATAGTATGTTCATACATCCATACATCCGACCCGGGAAACGAACTCAGGACTTCTGCAGCAGCAAGTAAAATAATGCTAGAGATATAGGTACCTGGTGCTACCTTACTTAGCACGATATTATCACTGATAAGGCACCGTTACGTGACTATGATTGTCATATTATTATATAACATATAATTATTGTATTGTAAGCAATACATTAATCATTCCACTGAAACATGTACTCACCTTTACTTTGACTAAATGTTAACTTTACGTTGTCCTAAATAATGTTATGACGAATTCGTCAACTTGCAACCCTAATTCATAGCATCGTGACCCCAAGAACAATGGGTTGTTGTGCCCATATAAAACACCATGGCTCCCCATACGCGTCAACGTTCGTGCGTCAGTCGATCAGGCAGCCGTGGCGGATTTGGCGCTTGTTCCAATAGGGTCCTTCGATGACAAAGTTGTACACAGATAAATAGAGATAATTATGTAGCGTTGAGTTCGATAGAGGGGTAGCTTTGCGAAATGAGTTTGTAGAATTTGCAAATTTTATTTTATGAACCAGCAGTATTAACAACCAGCAACGAAATATAATGATTAGTGTCTCACAGAAACAATTCATCTCGAGTTTTTGTAATAGGTATAGGGGTAGGTTAGCATTACATGTTGTCCATGTCTAGAAAAAGCCTATTCACTTGTTTTGAATAGTTTTAAGTTATATATTTTCGGAAATATAGACTTTATAATATTTTTAAAAGAGCAGAACGTTCTCAATTCGCCTATATTTTTTTCATAATACGGGTACAGTGAAAATCTTATATCATCTTATTTCACTGTTTTTACTTAACTTGTATATAAAAAAAAACGTGAATAACATGTTACATAATGTGTTAACAAAACATTAATCCAACTGTTCGCTGCGAACATTTACTTCCTGTGGACGCATTGATCGTTGACACCGACCTTGGAGTTGTATAACCTTAAAACTGTATTCAATTTTGTATCCAACTTGTATTGAAGTAATAAAAGCCTTCTTATGTATGTACGTATTACTTAACTTAAGCTTGTAACTAAATTCCGGACTGTCTAAAGGTACCTTTCATATTCGCTGAAGTGACAAACCGTGAGACTTCATTCAATAACGTCTGACTTAAGACTTTGATGTTGCCATCTTATTGCACATTTATTAATAATTATATATTTTAACTGATTTCATGGTTGTAATTAGTTCAATCATGATTGAAATTAATTACCTAGTTCGTCCATTTCCTTATCATAACTACTCATAATATAATGCCAAATTAATATTCTTACGATAGTCACGTAACGGCCTTCATCATCATCATAATCTTCACCTTATCAATTATCTTAACTTTTACGGCAAATGCTGCTTTTGTGTAGCAAATATTATCAAAGCATAGCCTCATTAGTTATTTTCCGATCCCATTCATACTCTGTAGTTAGTTATTGATTGTTACATATTCTGTACCAGCACACATAGATTAATCAAAACAAAACTTGCTGCAATACAATATTTTTTATCTATTTCCATTTCTTATCACAAGTGATTTCGACTTGCACGTAGTTTTATCATTTAACGATTAATATTAATTTTAATTACAATAGTAATATTGTATCGTTTTCGTAACAAAACTAATTAGTTGTTAAAGTCTTGTTCACACTCATGCAGTGACGCTGTGTATGGCGTAGTGAAATCAAGAACGCGATGTCAAAGTTTGTCACTCTGCTACATAGATGTCGCTGTACAAAATCCTGAAACACGGTGACGAGTTTTTCTAGGAGACCCACAAATAAAGTCGTATAAAGATAGGTTACTTTGCATATAAGTAGGACACAACAAATGAAAACACAATAAATTTTTGTAAGGGCACTCTTTCTAGTGCCCGCAAAGAGAACTATGTTAACCCAGTATAATATTAAAGTTACTGAGAGTAATGCACGCTCATGGCTAATATACGTTGTATATTATCGCCTTGACTGTTTTTATTCTGAGAGGAAATATTGGATTAAAAATTTTCATTTTATGTAACGACAAAAGTAACATTAAACAATATGGAACTTTGTCCAAGGCTCAGAAAACAGACGTAACTTATCATCATCATCCGGTATCTGTCCACTGGTGGATATGATCCGCTGAAGCACCTTGACCAATTTTACAAAGAGTTGGAAAGATAGGTACACCAAGATTAAGTATTTATAACGGAAATAACGTAGGCAGAAAAACATGTGTTTAAAGGACAATTTAGTGGCATTTAATTTACCTACATGTAGCTGTCTGATGTTAATCAGATCATAAATGTACATACATATTATATGTAACAATTTTTTAAAATTTTAGAATTAGGTATGTTTATTTGTAAGTAAACAGCAAAATATATATTGTTCTGGTGTAAGTGGTTGTGATATGTCTTAAGTAACACTGTAAATATATCTGTCAATGAAGTGAATTATTCACTATTTATAAAATGTTTGAGTGTTTTAATCAAAACAAGGAACAAGTGTATGTTAAACTGACATCAGACCCGGACTCTTCCTTCCGTTAGTCATCCAAGCGGCCGTTAGCGAGAAACGAGCTGTTTCCTTCGCGTTAATGCATACAATCTGCACCAGGCTGGAACAGTGGGCAGATGATTCTAATGCAAGTTCAGTGCACTCGGTGTTCAGTGTATTTTATTTCAGTGGTAGCGTTATCCAACGACAATTGTCAAATTAAGGAATCTTAATCGATCTGAGAGAAAACTCGTGTCCAACAGTGGAATGATAAAAGGAATAATGATGATGTGATATTAGATTACCTACTTGTAATTATTGTTATAAGGAGGTGACTTAAACAAGTTGTGGATATTATTACCTTTTTATATATTTTATATTTGAAAAAGAATTTCATAAAAAAAATGTGGCCGTCAATTTACCTGTTTATAAAGAAAACTTAAATCACTTCCCTTCCTATATCATCACGTTAATAAATAAATTTAACTATTTGAGAAGTAGTTACTTTAATGATTTAATTCCATATTATGTATATTTTCATGTCTCTGGCATCGTAACGCCCCCTATGTAATAATAATGTAATGTAATGTAATGATACAGTTTATCAAACTAGAGCTCTAGGGCTCTATACATCTGGCCAGTCCCTGTCTAGGGAAGACTCCTGAATCCATCAGTAGGAAATAAAATGCTAGTTGTAAATTAATCTTTACCTAAAGAAGGACATCAGGAATCCCTCCAATTCATACTGGTAGAAATACATAATTTATCGTTCCACTTTGGGTACTGGTTTCTTCTAAGAATGACGAGGATTAAATCCATAGTCTGCTTGACTGTCGAAGTGCGTGCTGGTAAAGATAATTATAGGCAACATCAAAATGATACCCGATCTCTTAACATTGGTCTAGTGAATTATTGTAACTGATACGAGCCGAGTGTCCAAGAAAAAAACGACAGAGAGAAGTCTACTGTATCGACATCAGCAGGTCAACGATCTGCACGGTCCTTGAAGTCAATCTTATGGCGTGGAGATCAGGGTTGTTGACCCTGAAACATGTTAATATATTCCATTTGCTCGTTAATCTTTTCGATCTAATACTAGGCAGACCATTTTTTGTCGGTTATATTTTCGTCTATATTCCATTGCGGTCGGAAATTGTGTATGCATATCAAAATATTTATCAAAATTCAATATCTTCGACTCTTATCGTTTTACCGTCGGTTATGGTTTTCCATTCAGCACGAAAGAGCTTCAGTTCGCAATGATGGCAAAGTGCAGATTGCCAGATATCACACGTATTGGGAACATTATGGAGTACTCCATGGTGTAAAGGTTTCTTCGCGAAGTTTTCCTTCATCGTTACAACAAGTGATATAAGAACGCTCATTTTTGTAAAGAGATGTACGCCACGATTTGATTCATCTACATATTATATTAACTACTCAAGTAATATGACGAATTATTGAAATATCGTGACCTTTGTTGTATTTTATGTCTCTTTCTCCGGTCTTTTGCCCTTTCCTGTCCTAATGAAGCTGTATTTAAATATGTTTAAGAATACATGTTTGCTTACCTTCATTTTGATTGTGTTCCATTGGTTTCACATGATGAGAAGGTATGCCAAATTTAAACATTTTAATGCACTTGATGTATTAAGGGATACCGAATTCAAATTATTCAGACTTGCTGAGCTAATAATCAGTATGAAAACCTGTTTTCTGCTCTACAGTCGAACAAGGATTTTATTATAAGTATTAGGAGTTTTCAACTATTTTCTCTTCTTCTAACCGTCCACAACCTAAAGGTTGCTTAACACAAATGAATGAACCATATCAAAACTAAACAAAACAAAATACACAATTGTCTTTCGACAACGAAGTTTGATGATAGTTACCTTTTGTAAGGTACGTACTATAATATAATGGACAATATGAAGAACTCTTGCCACCAAGGCGTACAGATAATAGTTTCCCTGACATATTATGAATGATGAAGAATTCAAATGTTGAAGCTGGTGGGATACAGAGAAAACTCTCCATATTCAATTGTTATATGGGTGAAAGCTAGTAGCGATATTTTATTATGTGGAAGGAGTGTCAAGGAGTAGGAAGCTGACCCGAGTGACTGCTACTGCCTATACAACCTGCAACGTACGCCAAAAAGGACTGTGGGAATAGGACTGTTAGTGGTCCTATTAGATGAAACTATCAGTTACTGTTAACTGATAGCAGGACTGTATGAATTACCCATTTATACATTTGCCTAGTTAGTATATATTAATATAAGTTCAGTTAGGGTAAAAATATGTCCTATTCAAGGGTGCTGACAGATGTATTCTAGCACTGGGAACTAAAATGGTCGCTTTTAGTATATATGCAGATCAGTAACTTCACTTTTGAGACCAAATTACAATGTTTCGCGAGGGTTGATACTCAAAGGGCATTTTACATGTTTGATCTTTTCCTTCAATGTATAAACCCAAAAGTTTGCACAGATAACGTAAATTAAAAAACAAAGTAGAAGCAGAGTAGGTACTTTACACTAGTTCCTATAGTTCCCATATTATACAGGTAGTGTTGAAACCTAATTTTGGCTACTTGGTGCTATGATCAAGACAAATATGGAAAAATTGATACAACAATAGAGAGTTAGTAATCTCATAGACATGTCCGTACCGAGCTCAAAACTCATTGTGTAACTGGTGGCCTGTAAGTGCCCGATATGGTCAAACTTAGTCCATTGTTTTGTGAAAGCTTACGTTTTTGCCAATGTTTTAGGTTCCAGGCTATCTTTTATGGGAAGTGAAAGTTTTAAGGATCGAAGCAACTGTTTCGGCGTTAAGTTCTTTTTACTTGAACACGCAATAGATTTCTCAAGGAATTTAATGAACACCTCTAATTGAAAATAATTGACCGATTTGGTTATTCGAATTAAATGGCACTCTTGACTCTAATTGTAGAAAAGGTATGGTCACATGTGGATTCAAGTTTTGGGACACAAGAGAAAATGCTTAACTAATAAACACAATAACTTTCAATGGACAATCGAATGTTAAAATATATGAGTGAAGTTACAAAAATGTGTAATATTTATTTGAAAATAGCGCCAGTAACAATCTCTACGTAAAAGAAAATAGTTTGGCATGGTTTGCTCATGTTGAGCTATAGGCGCTTTAAAGAAAGAGAAAGATCAAAGAAAAACATTAACATTATGCCTGTAACCCCTGAATGGGTAGGCAGAGGAGTGTAGTGTACTCCTACGTTATACCGAGGAAAACATGGTTGAATTAAGTAATAGAAGATGTAAATAATAGGGGATGAATACATTATGTCTCATTATTACGTCATCACGCGAGGTCTATTGCTGGGAAGGTAAAGAGCCAATTCAAATATTTATATCTGTGCAGACTTGACATACCTCTTCTACGGTCATTACTCTTGTCATACACGCACGCCGGTTTCGAAAACTTCTAACTCCACCCTAAACCAATCTTTGGTCAAGATAGACAAGCTTTAATCTCACAAATCCTTAACAAAACAAAAACAATCCTTATAACAAGCTCAATTGCAGTATGATCATTTATCGATCGAACTGGTGAGCTGCGATCAGCTGTAATCAGTGAAAGTGACCGGCGCCCGCGTGGCCTCTCGTCCGCCGCTAAAGGGCGAGGACGTAAGCTCGATCAATCATGCCTGTTTAGACCAAATATTTTATTAATCTCTTGATTGCTTTTGAATTATATCACTATGACGCAAATTATTTACGCTGTATTTGTCGCTTGGAAAGCATGTTTTTGACAAATTGTTATCACTATGGTGTCCAAGTCCAACATTCTTGTTTTCGGTAAGTACCATTGTATTATTAATAATAATAATAGGTTGTCGACAGAAGTTGGATGCAATAAACCGAGCACCAGCCTTGAAAGCACCCATTAACTGAGTCTTATGTCTAGCAATGGACTGAGACAGGCTGATGATGATAATGATGATATTATTACTACATAATCAAGCCAGGTCTCTTACAGGTTGAGGGCAGCTTATAGACATGACCCGAGTTGCAATTGTATTATACTTATATGAAATAAGCAGTTTATTAATATCCCTTGCATATTCCGTGCAATTGATACCAAGCCCGTGGGCGGTCCCCGAGGAGGAGGAAGAAATCTGAGCAGGTTCCTTAATTATCTCCATTCCTTATTACACGACCAATTTACAAGCTTATAGATTTGAATGATTCAATAGTACAGACTATCTGAACATGGTTTTGAATACAGCCTATATTCAATTCCAGTACCTTTGTGGCCTAAATTAATTTCTGCATGACGATGAATCGGCTGTGTCGATTTTGCTTGTTCGCGTGGTCTAGCCCAGCCTGCTGTTGAAAGCATCCCTGCAGTAGCTGGTGAATTATTTTCCTAGGCCTATGTGTAAGTTATCTGCACAAGTTGTTATGTATTTAAAAAAACATGTATATCTATATAAATAAATTGACAGAGGTATGTATGTCCTTGTACGTGCATTACGCAAATACTACTATGTACATTTATATAGATTTCGATATATATATTTTTTTTCGTTCCGATTTTTTTAAGATTAATAATTGTATATTTTTGCCTTTTATTTTGTTACTGTTCTATTCTCTGAACCTAAAATATATTCTTAATATCATAAATACCGCCGACAAATTCGCAGGTATGAAGAAGCATTTAAGTTGAAAAAGTCAGACTTTTTACTCAATTTGTTTTTTATCTATGTTATTTCAACACTTCAATACAATTCCAATGTTCAACTGATAACATATTCCACGCACTCGCTATTTAAGACATAAAACTGGTAACACATGTGCTGGCGCGCGCGGACCAGACCGGACGACCTGACCAAAAGCGCGGGGCCTCGGCGGAAGGTCGAGAGCGGATATTTTAGGATCATGGCGGCTTTTGTGTCGTCTTGACCCACTACTTCGAACTATTTCGTGATCAGTATTTGTACTGGAATTTCAATTTTGTTTATTGCCCTTATGGGGTAACAGCTTTTATTAACTATAATTAAAATTTTGACTTTGATCGAAGTGAGAACCCTGTGTCATATTTTGGGAAAGGGAATATTCATTTTGTTTTAATATGTAAGGAGAGTATCTTTTATAACTATTACATTTTCATGAATTGGAGCAAATCTATCCCTTTCCAAGAAACAAGTTGTATCATCTCTTCTCTTAATATTTTAATATATGTCTTAATTTTGCGGTGGTGTTCTCATCATACATACCAACTCTTCCACATTACAATATAATGTCTTATACAAACTCTTTATTTTACTTTGCAAATACACAAGAATGATTAGGTACATATCGCTGAGGGAGACTGTCACAAGAACATTGCCCAACGTCTGATTAAAATATTGCGACAATCTGAGACCCGACCGACGAGATGTTTATACATTATAGAATTCATGGAATTAGAAATAAATTTACACCACGAACGCGGCGAGTAGGTATTAGCAATGCAGAATTCTATCAATGGAGCAGACCAGTGCTGCCACCCACGGACAAATGAAATAGCTGGCCGTCCGGCTTGTACAAGTGCATTAAATAATGCATTAACGCCGCTCACCGTACATGGCCGTAATTGCCTATAATGCGTCATTTAAACATCAAAACACCGTATTTGCATATGCTGGCGTGTGCAAATGCATGCGTAAGCCCCATAAGGCAGCGCAACATCTGAATAGGATGTTAGGAGAACGCGGACAAAATAAAATCTTTATATCGTTGTGAGTAATTAAATGAGCTGCTGAGAAAAAATTCCACTACGTTGTTGTCCTGTGTCCTGTGCACCTGGCAAGTTGTGGTGTTACATCGTTAACATATCCCATTGATAGTGTTCAATTTCATATATATGTAATTGCTTATTGCTAGCGTTTCTAAGAGCACCTTATCTTATATCCCTGAATAAAGACAAAAAAATGAATGTTTATAAGTTACATATCCTAAATGTAAAGAAAAGACTTCAAAACTGTACGGATAGAGACATTTAACACTCGGACCTGCCTACTTCGTAAGGGACGTGGTATAGTGATATAATAATAACATAAATCATTGAATACACAATAGAGCAATTATTTGGGCGCCATGGCGTGGGTTTAGTAATGTCAAGGCTATGTTCAATGGTGTGCTAGCAATTTAATATCGCCACCTGCCACCGTAGGTGTTGATTATCCATGATACCATCTGTATTCGTTGATTCTTGCCATTGATTAACCAAAAAGGCCATTAAAATTGGCTACTGATGTTAACCAAAGTTATTTAGCTGCCCGTACCCACAAGGGACCATGGGTGATGACGTAATAGTAATAACAATAAGCGAAACCGTGGATAAGGTAGTTAAGTGAAGAAACATTTGACAGCTAAATACCAGGAGATCGAGATATGATTACTTGGAAGAGAATGATTCATTTAAGGCAATGAAGACTGTTTTGAATTGAAAATAAACGACGGAAATTTTGTCTGAGGTTATTAATCACTTATAAATTGCTGAGTTTGGAAATTTAACTAAATATTCAAATGTTAATTTGTACTCACTTTTATTCCTTTACTAATAGAAAGAGATGCTGTTCAAGTTCTTTCCAATAAAATAGTATATGGATAGCTCAGATGTATAAAAACTCTGAAAGAAATTTGTAAAAATACAATAATGCATTTACTTCGTATAGCCGTTTAACTGATAATGAGCCACTGATAAATATAAGGTCATTAATGCAGGCGTCGAAGTACATAAAGACACTTCTATCTAGACCAAATAGATCAGAAATTGGTTTATGGGACGTCCAGAAGTATCCAAAAGTAGCGGGTATCTATGAAGAAAACAATGAGTGTAGAAGACACAAACCTGTTTCGTAAGGAGATATTTGGCATCCAGTGTCCTTTGCCTAATCCCCAAAGGCGTTAGTATAACGATAAAATATAAATATGTGTTAGTGATAGGTAATACATATTATTATGGCTGGATATATTCCCATCACACAAGCAAGTTTCCAAGCAAACTTAGCGAAACGATAAGCATTGAGTGTTCGGAATAACAACTGTCTCAATGTCAGCTTGCAGCCACGTTCTGGGAAATTAATCTGTCCATTGCATCTGTCAGCGTTACTTGAATTGCAATCACAATACGGCTTCTCATTATATATACAGTTACTCGTAAATCCATATACATATGTACACATATTCATAATAATAGTGGTTACTGACATATGGCTAAATGCTCCGGCTGTCAATTGGCAGGAATGCAAGTGTTGTGAGAAGCTGTGTTCTACGAAACCCAACCCGCAAGTCCAGTCAGAGGATTACGGGTAAAAAGCTTTATTTTAGGGAACTTTTGTTTACGGGTTGACTTTGATGTTGATATACTGATTAATGAGAGAGTCCCTACTGTCCAATACTGCAGTGCGTGTATGGAGAGCGTAACGTATGTGAAAGCATAATTATACACATAGCTCCATAAGGATAAACATATTTGGCATTCATTGCTTTCTGCCAAGTCCATAAGGGATATGAACAAATTAGGTTTTCAGTTAATCAAATTCAACTAAATCTAAGAGCTTTTCAATGCTTTAGGTCATTGTGTTAGCCTTCCGATAATACAGAAAACTCTCTGCTTCATAGACAAAAAAAATGGATTCAAACTGTCTTGTCTTTTAGATATTGGTTACTATCCAAGCTTCTAGAGTGGCAAAGATTGATCCGTATTCGATTGTGAGAAGCATACAGTAAAATTTTAAATGATTTTCGATTTTCATACAGTAAAATTATACATTTTAAATATTTTCTACTAGCAAATCTATAGTATCAAAAATCTTGTTCAAAATTTATATTGCTCTGATAAACTGATTATCATTTGTTTTATCTTGATGGAAATAACCAATGGTCTGTGGCTGACAAGTTTATCCCGAAATAGGAGAACTGCCTTAAAAATATTATGTAAGTCGTAACGTATTTTTATGTCATAACTAGAGTTATAGAAATCTAATAATTATTTAATGTGTCGTACAGTTAGCTCACGCTCATATTTATAGCAGGATGAGTCGGCACGAGCGCCGCAAAGATAAATGAACTAACTTATTCACAAAGCGTTAGATGTTTATCCTAATTTCTGGAAGTGAGCGCTTACGAATGTTCAAGCATTCGAGGCGAGGGATGCGTGGGTTGACATCTGCGTGCTCTGAGAACGGAGAGCTGGTGCAAGGCAACAGTTGCTGGCGGTTTTTGACAAGCGCAGACGCAAGCAACAGTGCGCGATGACACTCATTCGGGGAGGCTCATGTCCATCAGTGAACTGAGACATACTGATGATGATGAATACTAAAATGTACTTGTTTTAGTACAATGATTGATGTCCCTTGTTTTTGGGAAACAAACCAAACTATGGTACATAGTAATAAAGGCCTTAAAGTTAATATAGAAATCAACAAGTTTACTCTAATAAGTTAGTGAACGTGACTGAAGATTCAGGACTAATGTTTGTGATGAGGACGAGTGTAAGTTCTATGTCCGATACATATGCTTCGTCGAAGGCATTGATCAGATACTCGTGTCTCCGGTAATGGAGCAGCGTGGTGAAATGCAATGCATATTTACACGAGATACTTGTTGCCATCAGTTCGACGTACAAAAAGGTTGCAGCCGAAATAACAGCAATTTTTTTTTAAAAATCGAATAAGACTCACGTGGGTCGAACCTTTGTAGAATAAAATAAATGACTACACTTATAGCGAAGAGCTTACAACTTGAACCAACCACACTTGGCCTATTATGTTGATCGCATTGAGCGCTAAGGACAACTAGTGATAAAGGTGTAGGTATTCAATGAAATTTTAGAAATTCTCGCCGCCTTGCCAACAGGAAACGCGTGGCATTGCCGCCAACCTGCTCCCGATTGTGACACTACTCCGGTCCCAATTGTGACACTAGCCGAGTCCCAATTGTGACACTATCCCGGTTTGTCTGACGCTGATTAGTTAAACGAAATGTCACCACAAATACACAAATCAAATTGTGTCTGTCAATTACCCATGTCTCTGTTGGTAAACCTGCTTGTAAACTTGTTTATGCTTAAACATGCTTTGTTTTGGCTACTCAAATAAATGAAAAAGTTAAAAAGACCAGTGACACGACAACAGTATTTTATTATTAATTAGAAAGTTTAAGAGATTTTGGTTTATTAATTATTTTTCCTTTTATTTAAGTAATAAATATTGGTTTTTTTTCCATTGTCTCAACACAAATTCTCTTTTTCAATTAGGCATAAGATAGCAGGATAACAGTAAATAATAATAACTGACAACCAATGTATTTATGAACTTGAACCTAAATATAACAGCTACCAATGAAACAAAATGTTTTAATGGTCACGCTAAAACCTCACAACTAAACCTTTATCAATAATAGGTACGATCATTCTTATAGGCGTTAGTATGGTACGTGATCATACATATTTTGTTGAGATTATACGTTTGATGTTTATCAAATCGTTTGGTAATAAAGACATTTTTGACTCTTTTGTTGCCCTATAGCTATTGTTATTCAAAAAATTGTAAAATTGTACAGAATAGATAAAAACTTGATTGCTAACAGTATTTTCGGATTTTTGTTAAAATGGGTCAGCAGACATTCCCAATTGTTTTCGTTCTATTGAAGGCCGATAACAGAATTCATGATGATGATGAAAGGCTGTATAAAATGAGTAAATATTTTTGCCATTTTGTCAGCAGTATTTCATACGTGTTTTAGCAGAGTGTGTTTAAACAAAACTTGAGGCTCTAATAATCAAGATGTCGCAAATTTATGCCTCTTCGCAACCAATAGATACCTCTACATCGCACTCTTGTTTACTATTGAGAAAGTAGCTTGAACGGTAGGTGGTTTTGTTTGCAAATACACTTCGAAACTCACTTGAGACAAAAGCCTTGAATGAATTATTTCATAATCTTAGTGGTAACTTAAAACTCTAAGAAAATCTGAGCATATTTGGTATTCAATTGCAAATGCGAATATAAATTTCAAATACATTCACGAAAATCTTGTTTATTTTTCGAATCTTTCTGAATCATATAAAAGAAAAAAATCAGGGTGTGAGTATTTATTTCAACACTTGGTGTTCTCTACCTCTACGAAATGTATCTAATGACTAATGACTACACTGACAAAATATTTATTTATTTGAACAATTGAATAATGCTTATACTAGTATATGTAGTGAGAGAAGCCATTTTAGTTTTATCTGATGTCAGTAAACATGCAACACGAGTAGAAACCTAGTGAGCTGCAGTCCGTTATTTAAATTTTTTAGATAGACGAGCAGAGCTTACTTGCAACTGAAAAATTATATAAAATATAATATGATCCTTTTGTAGTAAAGAAATCCTCTCCGCTGGCGACACCTAATAATTATCATATACATATATCTACCCGTATTTAACTTACTCCAAAATTAAAACGGCATATTTGACAGCTTAATGACATCAATTGTTTAAAATTCTAATGAGTAATGTATTAATTGATCCAACATACCAATAATGACGTACTCAGAGGATGACTGCCTCGTTGATCGAGTGGCTGCAGTTTAGTGCCGATCGGGAGGTCCTGGGTTCAAATCCCGGGTATTATTATTGGCATTTTCTAATTTAGAATTTTTAGTTGTGACTCGGAGTCTGGATTTGTTACCGGTGTATGACAAGCAATTGGCAATAGGCTCACCACCTATATATTTCATGGGACTTAAACGTAACTGGTGAAACATGCGAGTGTACTACACTCCTCTGCTTACCTCTTTGGGGATTACAGGCGTGATATTGCTTTTAATTGTTTTAAATTTGGAACCGTTAAACATTTGATTCAGAATACTTGGGGCGTGTTCTGTTATTTGGTTTTGGTAAGTTGTCCTAATTTTAGGAATCCATGTTTAATTAATTTTATTTTGTTGTAGAGCCAAAATGGAGAGTAGAGTGGGTCTGGACTACATAGTCGAACACGCGGAGTACGCAGGCAAGCTTGCTGCTGCCCTCACGTCTCCGACAGCTGCTGTTAAGAAGCAGGTATGAAGATTTAAAGTGTAAAACTGACAATATTCACCGTTTTTGGTATCTACAGTTGAAAACCAGTTTAAAATTATGGCTTAAAATCTCTGGAAGTATAATTTAAATGTTATGTAACATAATTATATTAACATAACGTAGACTCCATTTCAGATTAAAACAAATCTTTTATTATCTCAGACAAAATTCCTAAAATATTTTAAATTTCGTATTGATCTTTTAAGACTACATCATCGGTATAACTTATCGGTCGGTCTTAACTAGCTTAACTACATATTCGTATTTATGTGTTAATCAAATTGTTCTCGTCAGGTTTTATAACAAAAAAAAAGTTAAAACATCAGTTTGACTCTTATTACCGGCAGTTCTGATTTTTAAGCGTTAAACGACGTGATTGTTGTTTCTCTTGCAGGTGTTCGAATTGCTATCAGCACTATGTGTTTACAATTCAGACGGCTACGCTAGAGCAGTGGACACTCTCGATCGATACAAGGTAAGCCCTATATGTAGGTATATGGTAATGTGAGTGAATCGACTACTAAACGCCCGATTCTTTTGCGCTATGAAAGTAACAAGTATCTATATCAACCTCATCCATTAACCATCCTTTAGAAGTATCCTAATGCATATTTACAAAGATATTTCCATTGTTGGGCTATAAGCCTTTTTACGTCCTACTTTTGGACATCGGATGTCTCCAAACTACAGGAATCCTGGAGCATATTCTTTTGCGCTTTTCTAGTGGACACTAGCGGAGATGCGGGTTACTGGCCTTCCTGCTTGTCGTCTGGGTTATATAATGTTATCAAGACCCACGACGAAATTCAACAATTGTCGCTTACGTGTCATCCGAAGCACAGAAATGCTCGTTAAAATTTTCCATTAGAGATCACCTCTTCGAGAACCGAATGCAGACCACGATGCTTTACAAACCGTTTGCATCTGCCTCCGTTTCAGTACTGCAGACGCTTCTATTTTAATTGATCTTTATTAGTACATAATATAATGTGAACCGGAACTGACTGTTCATTGAAGTAGCTACTGATAATGATTTTAGACAGTTATATCATCTCTCCTATTCATATTATGAATGAAGTTATGTATAAGACTTACTTCTTTTTTCCCAGGCCCTTAAAGGAGACAGGTACAGGTTAAGTGTGGTGGTAGAGGAATTGAAAAACGCCACGACCATCGACTACAAAACCGCTTTGGTCGCATTTATCAATTGCCTCATCATATCCGCGCCAAGGCTCCCTGACAGGATTCATGTTAGGAACGAATTTATTGGTAAGTATACTATGTGCACAAGTATTTACTATTTGATTTTCGACAGAATGTTTAGAGAAAAGTTTAAGGATAAAAACGCTGCTACCGTATTTTTTAAAATAAAGCAGCAATCTTTGCAGACTCAATCTCAGATGGCATATTATAATTCAGTTATTTGTAGAGACAAAACAATTTTTTTCTTTCATTTCAATTTTTGCTTTTCTTTCCTTCAAGAATTAGATGCGCTTGCTTTTTGTCTTAAAAAAACACCAAAATTACTACGAAATTTAATTTTTCTTCAATTGTATTCTCGTACAAATGGAAGAACACTGGTGCAATTTTATTTTGTTACTAATTTGACCACTTCAAATTTGATATATTCGCGCCTTCAAGTATTGTCGTATACATTTTTAAAATATATTTTTCTTCTTACCATCTCTTCTCTTCCATGTTCTCTTATTTTTACAGGACTGAATCTTCTGCCTACGTTGAGCAATCTAAGGTAAATCTTGTATATATTAATTTTATTGCCTATTAATAAAATTGATGTTTTTATCGTAACATAAAATCTAATGATACCATGTCTGAACACGAGATAAAATTCCTCGTTTCCTTAAATGAAGTTTGGTTCGTAATTCCACTTACAAACTAAGTTATGTGGAATTTCAATTGAACGAATTTAAGCTTTATGAGAGCATTGGAATGAATATCAATGAGATACATTAACAGCTTTATAACAAACGACGTGCGGTTAGGAATATAATTTTAACAGCTTCTACGCCATAAGTGGTTTTATAAACTCTTTTATTGTTGAATTATTAAACACCGTCCTACTTTCAATTTCTATCGATGTAATATAATACCTAAATAACTTTAAATATTAGATACTTTAAATCATGTAGCCATTTATCTATTGTTTTTGCAATATCTCTGACATTTTTAATTCATGGATTATTTAGGAAAATCTTGACACCGCATATAAAACATTCGAGGCTTGTTATTAACCATTCTTGCATGCATAATAATAACGTCTTGAGAGCTTTTATTTATAGGTGCATAATTTACAAATTTATGAATTATTATCGTATTGACAATTAAAATTAAAAACTCTCTTATACTAAACTAAGATATGTATTATGTCACGGTTATTTGCCAAACTAATCGACAATTTCATAAGTTGTCAGATTAAAACTCTAAGCCGAATTGAACAACACCACCTGCAAACTTGCTTCGCCAAAACCAACCTCATTTGTCATTACACTTAGCGTCGTTCGTTCCCACCAATTATTATATACCAAGAACATAACCGGGTGTCTGACCATTGGCGAGCATTCGACGCGAGAAATTGCAATGACAGTTAATCAATCGTTATTATACATCGTGCCAAGCCTCTTACAGGGTAGTTAGAGAGTATCGAGTACCAAATATCTCTGTACTTACAGACTTGACGTAGTTCTTCTAAATTCATTACTCGCTTATACATGCATTTTGTTTTTTGATACTTCTGACATCAACCGGACTGAATATATCAATGGTGTTCATCAAAAACGTTTACAATAAATAACGAAGGTCGCAGACTAAGCCTTGCAAGTTTTAGCAGAAAATTTGGTTTAATAGTTATCTTTACGATCTAATCTGTTAATTTAATAATAATGTATTGTGCTGAGAGAAAAATATTCGCAGCCTGAAAAAACTAAATTAAGTATTTTTAGTAAGCCTTTTCTTTTTTTTACAACTGATGACTGAACAATTCTATGTGCTGCTTTAATAGGTGAGACAAATTCCTGGTTTCATTCACAAAACCCTATTTCTCATGCCGAAAACACCCCTCGAAAATAATGCAGTGCTTTCCTAATAATAGTTATTGTATTCCTTGTAAAATACAAAAAGTAGTTGACGGAATAGCTGCAATAACGATGTTTTCTTCTAAACAATTTTAAACGCCATTCTTGTAATTCTTATTGTCTGATGATGAGACACCGGTCTTAAAGTCATACACTGCTTAACAATACTGTCATTAAGGGATTTGACTTTTGTGTGGGCTTGATCTTAGTGAATTGATAAGATGATCGTACAATCAGGTTATTGTTGGACAAACTTATTCCGAGAAGTAACTCTGATGTTCTTATATTTTACGAGCATTCATTCACTTGCTAAAAGTTCACTTCAGGTAGATGTCGCCGTATTATGGAACTTAAAGTTCAATTGAGCACGTGTGTGTGCTCATGGATTATCTGTACATCAGTATTCCATTTACTCTACTTCTCTTCAGCTTAGCTTTTTTCAATCCTTCTTTAGTTAGCTTGTGACTATCATGGTTATCCACATGACTTTTTGCGGCGCTCTTTCTTCGTAACTGGATATTTAATTGGATTGGCAAGGAATGTTTAACCTGTGACGTTTACTATAACATTTATTGAATTTGAATTTAAAATAGACAAAGTAAACATTGATAAATAGTCCTTGTTTTGACTATAAGAATAAAACAAGTTTTGATAATAGTCGCAAACAAAAAATTAAACATATGCAAATTTCACAACTGTAGAAACTGTCGGCGACAGGCCGCAGACCGCACGCAAGGTTCTTGGTATAACAAAATGATAAAACCACTAAGTATTACAAACATTGCAATTATATGTATATTTGACTGATCTGTTGATCCAGTGGTAAATGATCCTGACCATTAAGCCAAAGATTGCGGATTCGCATTCCATCTAGAACACATACCTGTTGGTGTCATGAACACGGATATTATTGTTTTGTGTCAATATATAAATGTAATTATATCTGTATTTAGAAATAAAAATCATAATATATTTTGCATATCGCTCAACTATTCATTTTTTCGGGCATTGGTCTGTGTCGTTTATTTTTTGCTCTCTTAACAGCAGTTGGTCCCTCCACTGCTAATTCAAAGCCACAAAGTATAGAAAACGAAGATACTACACCTTTAAAACATTAAGTGAGCCGTTTCGCTTTACATACAGGAAAAATGACAAAAACGGCTAATCGAGTGGGAGGACTGCTCTGGCCAAATATGGCACGGGCCCAGCGATTATGAATAATATTACGATTATCAATAGGGCTGCCATCGTGGTTATATTAAGCCATAATAGTTGGTTTTATTAATTAACACCTAATAAGAAGGTGTCTATTAATAAAAGCGATTATATGCACCTGTTTAGTAAGCGTCAATTAATAAAAGCAATTGTCGTAGGTGGGAATTAGTTTGAGATTGAGATGAGAAATTTTGCGATGGTTTCATTGTCATGAATGCTAGTAAATGACAGATTTTATTGGCATAAGCACGACCCAATTGTGTAAAAAACAAACTGCTATTTGCATGCTTTCGTCGTATCATTATTATTCCGTCGTCACGTGAGACCTTTTAGGAGTCGGTGGAGTGATATACGGTGCATCTTTAAAATATTCGAAAGTTATAATGAATAACGAACATTAACCCTTCCATCGTTCTACTGTTGGACACGGGTTTTCCTTAAAAAGGTTCTAGACCTCGGTCTACCATCTTGGTAGAGGGTACATTAGCAGACAAATTTATTCTAATATTAATATTTATTTATTAGTAACGTAGCAACCCTACCAGCTGCTTCCAGTCGTGTCCGTTTCACTTAGACACGCTCGTTTTATAATGATATTTAATTTCCACGACGACTTTTTGAACCGCTGCTTGACGTGGGTGTATGTTTCTATTAAGAAATTAATTTCTCATAAATTAATAAAACAACTTGAGTTGCCTCATATCGGTTAAAGTTAATCAATCGTCTCGCTATCATGAGTCTAAACATGTTTTTAACATTACTTCATAAGTACTGGCCCGGTCAACGTGAATTATTCAGAAATTCTTGACACTTAAATGTTCTGTACACTCTCAAACCCTTATCATTCCGCCGAAATAATGTTCAAATAATGAAAATTGGCTTTAGAACAAATTTTGTCACGTAACATTTCTTCGACCTATTCTTATGAAATCTATCGCTGAAAAATACATTTTTGCACAAGATACTGCTGACAAAATATAATGTTCCCAATTTATTGTGCTACAGACATGAAGCGGCCAGTCATCCAGATTTGGGAGTTCAGCTTGACGTATTTGAAGAGCAGAGGGAGAGCGACGAAGCTCAAGGCCCAGGAGGAATCAACCTTAACTCACATCTTGATGTATTTTACGCTATTCTAAAGCAGGTATTTATTGAAAGAGATGTTTCACTTCATCGAAGGCTATTTACAGATATTGTCACTATGGTTTTACAATCACTTTATTGAAAATGAACGATGACAGAACAAAAGCTTGAAATCATCGCTTTTATCATAACTTTGAATCTATTTATTGGCTAAGTATCAGATATTGTACTAATTTTCTACTTAACGTGTCTTAATTGTGTCATTGATAATGAACTATAAAAAACCCAATTTAAAATTGGCAGGTCGCAGATACACCACAAGAGATTCCATTTTTGAGCATACTGCAACACTTACTGAGGATAGATCCCAAGGAGGCAGTCAGCGACATCGTGTGGGACACCGCCGAAACCCTGGTCCATCGCGCAACCCTATTGGAGACCAGAGAAGATGCGGCTAAACTGCTCAGAGCGCCGAGTGTTCAGGTCTGCTTTTTCATATTGTATTTACCTACTATACAGTATGTTAATATTTGAAAAAAAATAGGACCAGATAGAATTATTTTAAATTTAAAAATTGCTTTTGTATATTTTGGATATTCTTTTTATAGGCAAAGATGGGTTGTACTTGCCAACACAGAGAAGTTTCTGGCGCAGCTCGGAAACAGAGTCTGCAAAGAGCCTTGTCGCCGCCGCCGCCACCACCAGTGCCCGTGCCACCATCTTGTAAGTATTTGAAACATTAGTTTGGCAAATTACAGGGAACTATTATATCCCAGTTTCAAGTAGATTGACAAATAATCAAGGGGACCACTAATTCATTTACTAGGTGACACTAATACGAAGAAAAAACTCGGGAGACATTCGATATTAGTTGAACCATACCAAAAAAAAAACAAAATATTGATAATATTTTACAATGTAAAAAATTGCCGTAAATTGACGGAATGGATAAATAATAAAATGTGTATGCAAAATTTTAAATTTGAAAATTCATTTTTATTACCAGCTATGCCCCCACCGCCCGCACCTCCAGCGCCACCAGCGCCTCCACCCCCTTGCATGCGAGGCCCTCCACCACCACCGCCCCCATCTGCACCATCTCCACCACCTGCGCCAGTCTTGGACATCAAATTGCCGCAACAAGAGACACCTCTCCCTAAGACAAAGATGAAGACCATTAATTGGAACAAGATACCTAATAATAAAGTAAGTGAAAACACAACAGAAATGTATGAAATGTGATAGAGAACCTTGTAAATAATAGCTTATACTGAGAAATACATATATGCGTATTTTATTAAACTGGTTTTATGGTATATTATATATCATTGCTTCTTTTTTACATTCTCATTTGGTCTTTCCAGGTCATTGGCCAGAACAACATCTGGTCGATAGTCGCTTCAAGTCACAAGCATTCGCCAAAAACAGAACTAGATTGGAGCGAGATTGAGGGATTATTTTGCCAACAGGTAAATTCTCAACTTATATAGTGTGTGTTTTTAACATAACTTTAGTTATATCAGTTTATATTAGTTTCGTCTCGTATTTAAATATTAAAGCTCTTCCTCCCTAAAAGATACAGCCTCCCGGATCCGCTGGCTCATCTCCACGTTTGGGCCGAAGTCCCATTTGCGACAGTTCTGGAGAGAGGAAACCTCGAAAGGAATCTTCGGAGATCACTCTGTTGGACGGCAAGAGAAGTTTGAATGTCAACATATTTTTGAAGCAATTCCGAAGGTTAGTTTTCTAACTTCTAGAAGGCTAAGGTTTCAAGCTTTGTATAATCGTGAATGAGAAGTTTTCAAAGACGCTTATAATAAAATGTGTATTGAAATTATTCCTATCACATTAGTCAAAAAGTCACGTTTAGTCAATAAGAAACCACATATTTCATTATTATCTATTTTATCGTTATCTTCTCCATGTTCGCTGGTGAGGAACTGCACATTTAAGGCTAATATGAACTTTATTTACGTTACTTTATTACTATTTTTCTTATATCCTTATAGATTGAGGTCCTGAGTTCTAAACCTGGGTCGGGTGCTATTAGATTTTACATAAACGTAACTGGTGAAATGTGGGAGTATACTACACTCCTCTGCCTACCCCTTTGTGCATGGTATTGTGCGTGATGGTACGTTTATTTATATACTATTTTTGTTAATTCTCAGCTCCAACGAAGATATAATCCAACTCATTCGAGAAGGATCCCACGATGACATCGGCACTGAAAAATTACGGGGTCTACTCAAAATATTGCCAGAAATAGATGAATGCGAAATGCTGAAGGCTTTCACCGGTGACGTCACAAAGCTAGGGAACGCTGAAAAGTTTCTTCTGCAACTTATTCAGCTTCCAAAGTAAGTTCTTTTAAATATATTAAATCATTATCTCCATCATCAGCCTGTCAAGTCCATTGCAGGACATAAGCCTTTCCTTAGGGGATTTTACTCATATGTAAATATTTTAAATTTAGTTCATTATCATATTTATAGAATTACTTTATAACCAAAAAGTAGATAGCTATCGATTGAGCATTAACTGAAAATATAAAACATGTGGCAAATTGTTTGATTCTGGACTGATTGTCGTCTTGCTTGGTTGTGGTATTTTAGTTTTTCCTGATAGTAAGTAAATAGTAAGTTCTCCTGTCTTACAGTTATAAGCTGCGTATAGAATGTATGCTTCTAAAAGAAGAGTGGGCGTCCACCGCTGGATATTTAGAAAGTGCCATAAACGCCATCCTCGTAGCTGGAGACGATCTGATGTCTTCTAGAGCCATACAGGTTACAATACTTTTTTAATTTCTTTAATTATATAGTACTTTGGTGGAGTCATCATCATCATTATCTCCATAATTAGCCTCTAGATGTCCACTGCTGAACATAGGCCTCTCCTAATCGGCTCCACTCCTTCCCATCTTTTGGTTTAAGTAAGTAAGTTTTGGTGGAGTACTTACTTCTTTATGCTTGCAGGAGGTACTCTATATAGCGCTCATAGCCGGTAACTTCCTGAACGCTGGCGGGTACGCGGGTGGAGCGGCAGGGGTGAAGCTCTCCTCTCTGCAAAAGTTGTCAGACATCCGCGCCAACAAGCCCGGCATGAATCTAATGCACTATGTAGCTATGGTAAGCTGACTCTGCTACCGTTACTTCAATATCCACAAAACATTGTATCTTAGCAAGGTCCGTCCCAAAAAATTACATTCTAATCTGTTCCTGAGAAATGATACTTTAGGCTCTTATAAAACCTTCCGATTACAGAACGAATTTTCGCACCCCTATTTGATTTGATATCCAATCAGAACATGTAAGACAGACAGTTCTTCCAGCTGTAAAATATATTATTTGAAACATTAATTTCTTGCAGCAAGCCGAACGTAAAAACAAAGAACTTGTTCACTTCGCCGATGACATTCGAGTCCTGGAGGAAGCAGCTAAAGCGAGCGTGGAGCAGCTGCATAACGAAATCAATAACCTCAGCATCAGAATAGGCACGCTAAAGAAAGATATCCAGTCCACAACTCAGCAAGATATTAAAGAGCAGATGGGAGACTTCCTTCAGGTAAATATTTATATAGACATAGAAATGCATGCTTGCAAAATATAATAAGCGAAAATTTCGAATTTCTAGCGGATTCTTCTTAAACGGATATTATATACGAAACTAAAGATTAGTTTTGCTTTTGAGTCAAACTTAGCTTAATTATTTTACAGGTAGCAGAAAGAGAAATATCGGCACTGAATAAAGACATGGAAGAAGTGGAGAGCATGAGAAAACAGTTAGCGGAATTCTTCTGCGAAGACCCAGTGTCGTTTAAACTTGAAGAGTGCTTTAAGGTACAGTTAAATAATTGCGTTAAAATACACCCTTTAAAGTCAAACGAACGTTACTATGCGCAATTGAATATTAACACATTTTTTTATAGTTTTCATGGGATTTAGGGTAATTCGGAGCGAATATTAAAAAGCAGGCCCAGTTTTATCGTTCAACAACTGTTAATACTAATCAGAAACTGTATCAAATGCTGAATCGTTTTTGGGAAGTCTGAACAGTACTGAAATTTAAATAGTAGAGAATTTTAAGGTGACATTAATGAATTGTCGCAATAAATTTACTATCTACCTACATAAGTTACTCAGCCCAGTACTCACAACTTATTAATTTATTGACCATAGGTACACCTGATTCATATCATCGTTTACTTCATCAACATCATAATATCAACCCTTTATCTTTCCTTTTGGACACGACTCTCCTTTTAGAGTGAGAAGTTGTGAGAGGGGTGAAAGGGTCATAGTCTGTTACGCCGGTTAAGTGCGGACTGATTATATAACTGTCTCCGAATACAGCGCCTTGATAAGTCATGAATAAGAAAACAGCTTCATATTGTGGCAGATCTTCGTCTCTTTCTGCACGAAATTCAAGTCGGCCGTGAACGACAACGAGCGAAGACGCGCGAACGAGGAGCAGGCGGCGGCGCGGCGGCGGGCCAGGGACGCTGCTGCTGCTAGAGCCAAACCAGGTACGTGTTTCTGCGCAACTGAATTGAGACTAGTTTATCACAGCACACAACTATCATCATTGTATATTATCCCCCATCCATTGTAGATAAGCAAAACACCAAGTGCCAGACCTTTCTATAATCAACGGCTTGTCGTACTTCTTCTACATTCATTATTGTCTTCGACACATATGCCGATTTTGGAGACTTAGTATATGTTTGAATTGGGTTAAATAATGTCAATTAGGGCGTAAGAAGTATCTTTGAGCCCAGTGTTATAATAAACTAGGCTTTAGCGGAAGTTCTGTTATTAATGTAGGATGGGTTATCATTGGTGCAGAGACGGAAAACGTTTTAAACTTCATATTAAATAATGTACATGAATTATCAACACAATTTTCCAGCCAAGTCGCAAAGTCAGGCTCCTTTAAATGAATCATGGATGGATGACCAGACTAACATATCATGGTTTCAGGTGGGAGCATTTGCAGTACACCGGTGTCGGAATGCGAATCCCTTATGGAATCTCTCTTGCTGGACATCCGGAACGGTTTAGGGCGAAGATCGCTAAGAAAACCACACGATCATTCACCATCGCCTGGTAAGTATTGTTCACCTTTACATCATTATCATCCCTGTCATTTTTCCATAATCATAAGATATCATAATCATAAGATAGTAGTGTAGCGGCGCGCTAGCTACTGTAATATGAGCGCGCGCCTCACATGGAGGAATGCTGAACACGTTAATACCACGAGCACAAAATATAGTAAACAATAGACTACGTCACATGCGTCACACTGAGACTGGCCAATCAGAGGACGCATCCTGAATCACGCT
>DWME01001370.1:0-25269 GCA_018244795.1 Parelbella ahira ahira
CTTCTTTTTAACCTGTTGCATTTGGTGCTGTGTGAATAGGTCAATTTGAAAAAATAATTTTGTCTTTATCACCTGTCGTGCACAATAATATATATTTTCTATACTTTTATTTACTATAATCTGTATAGCTGTAAGTTTGGTCCTTCGTATGACACATGTATACAGTAAAACAACATCGGTTAAGTATGATATATAAACGAAACACAAAAACGTCGATCCGATAGTATTTGCATATGGTACCAGTGTATCGATTGAAAAGCAACGATGGTTTGATATTTACTGAGGTGCGAGCAAATGAATATAATGTACTCGAGTGAGGTTCGAGCCGGCAAGAAGAGGCGACACGACAGCCGGGCGGGCCATTATAAATTCATTATGCATATTTTTAGTAAACAAGCTGTCGATCACAATGCACTAGCGCAGCGGGACGCCTCCTCTGACACCTCAGCCTGTCCCGCCACCATATACGAGTACCTACGCGTCCCAATGATCGTGACAACGTCGACGAGCCACGCATCTACAGTCTACACCCAATAAACATCGGGCACCCGATCACTTTTTTGCAGGCTCTACTAACCCGGTTTTTTTTGCGAATTATCAAATTACAGCACATCAAAATCTCATATACGACGATATCAATTAAAAAACATGTAGCGAGCGTATCGAATACCTAAGGTCAAGTCGATGTAAAACGCGAAGCTACCTGGACCGGTGGCGACTGAGGCACTTGCGGCCGCATAATGAAGGCCGCTCGATGGAATTGAGGCAAAAATGGAATAAAAACAGCGAGGATCATCGCACTGAAGCAGCGGGTGCAGTAACGTGAGAACATGTGAGCGCCCGCCGGTGCACCGAGCACGCGGCGCTATCTCGTACCGCTCGCATACATTACTAGGTACTATTCACATGCGTCCACTTTACAATAACAATGTAACTTTTATTGAATATTTCTGTAAATACCATCTATTAAAATGCTGCTGCGGTACATAGGCCTGCCTTTAGGGGTTTTAGTCCACAAGCCTGATGCTGGGCAAGCGGATTAGGGATCGCATATATTTAGGTTGTGATGGAAAACATTTTTATATCCTTAAACTAGCATAACGGTGTTTATGGAAACCGAAAAGCTACATATGAATCAAATATAAATAGAACCTATACTTGCCTGATTACTATTATTTATGCTATCATTTAGAATAATAATAGATAACGTAGGATTTTGCTGAAGGAATTATATATGTACATACATGCATATAATTATTATATGACTGTCTCGTTGATAGAGCGGTTGCAAGCGCAACTGCCGATCGGAAGGTCCTGGCTTCAAATCCCGGGTCGGGTACTATTGGATTTTTCTAATTTAGAATTGCAAGTAGTGACTCGGAGTCTGGAATTGTGCCCGGTGTATGGCAATAGGCTCACCACCTATTCCATGGGACTTAAACATAACTGGTGAAACGTGGGAGTGCACTACACTCTTCTGCCTACCCCTTCGGGGATTACAGGCGCGATGTTACGTTGTTTCTTGTAGCGGGAACACTGGTAAAAATTTGCCCCTAGAATTGGACCACGTCAGGCCTTGCTTAACTTTAGATACAGATTTTCAATCTGCCACTAACCAGGTCAGTATCTAAAATGTAACAGGTATCTACTAATTTCAACGTTTTACTAGGATTTAAGATGTTGAGTAAGTATCACGGGGTGTTGTTCGAGGCGGAACAGAACCACTCGCCGTTCGACGTAGTGGCGTGGCATGGCAACTACGTCCCCTACAAGTACGACCTCAGCAAGTTCATGGTCATCAATGCCGTCCTCTTCGACCACTGTGTAAGTTAAATTGTTATTTAAAACTATATCATTAATATTTCGGGCTCTTATTGCACATGTTTGAAGTTTATCTTCAGGTCACAGATAATAATTATTTTATAAAATATTCTTTACGAAGTCTATCGTATTAAAAATAACAGATAAACGCGTCTCTTATTGTTGACTATAATAGGTAAAAACAGCATCAATAGTCTGTATATATAAGTCTAAGAAGTGGGTACATATATTTTTCGATGCGTAAGTATTTTTGATGTAGGTAGGTACTTAGTATACATTTTGGAGTAATATTAAAATTAAAATTATTTACTTATATACCATCATAGGATCCATCCATCTTCACGGTATTGACATGCCAGTCTACCAGGCCGGGAACAGCTATTGCCGACTTTGTCATCTTCCCGCCAAGATGGTCGGTCCAAGAGAACACGTTTAGACCACCATATTATCATAGTAAGTATTGTTTCTGTAATTAGAAAAATTTTAAGGTCCAATAACTTACAAATATTTTTTAATTAACATATATTGAGATAAAAAGTTTTAGATTTGTTAATTGAAGTCTGTCACGAGATTTCACTTGTAAATCAATAGAGGTGCTATTGCCTTTACTGCTGTCACGTTCTTGGTGACATCTAAATAATACAATAATATATCTAGGGAACTGCATGAGCGAATTCATGGGGTTGATCTTGGGTTCGTACGAGGCTAAAGAGGGAGGGTTCCTGCCGGGCGGCGCGTCCCTGCACTCCATGATGACGCCGCACGGACCGGACGTCAAGTGCTTCACCGGAGCGTCCTCAGGAGAGCTCGTGCCGCAGAAGATCGCCGTGGGGACACAGGTATGCGATATATTAATTCTACCTTGTACACTATATATTTTAAGAAAATACAAATACCTACAAGTACATGTTAAATTTTGAGGATACTACATAGTGTTCGCAAAATTCCAAAAATAATTACCATAATTGAAATATAGTATCGCCTCAAATAAATTTGGAATGCAATTCGAAGATATTTACTGAGTTAAGTAAGAATCTATATTAATGAAAAGAAAAATATTAAAAGTGAAACAGCGATTGGACATGCAATTAAAAAATATAAGTAATTTAAACTAATTGTGTCCTAATTTGGCTGTCATGTTTTTGCAATAAAAGTCACATGTACCTATACTTTTTATTGTATATACTGATTATTAAGATGTTTTTATATATGTTACAGGCATTCATGTTCGAGACCTCACTGAGTATGGCTATCACTAAATGGGGTGCGAAAACTTGCCAGAAACTGGACGCCAAATACTATGAATGCTGGCAGAATCTACCCAAGTTATTCTCCGACAAAATCAATGTTTAATGACTTACTAATTTATATAATTTGCTGTGTAACATCATCTTTTATACATTAAATAACGACTGCTTACTGTGAGTGCATTCGTTTTAAATTTACCTGATTATATATTCATAAAAAACATGCATTTTAGAAATAGTCTTATATATTCCAAGGAAACAAATAATAAATAATTGCTGCTGTTATATGTCATAAAGCAACGTGCGTAAAAGTAAAAGACCCATTCCACTTATTCCTTCCGAACCGATATATGTCTATACATACATATACTTACATATATGAATCATGAAGCACTGCATTTCTATCAAAACCCGGAGCGAGGGTCCTTTGACTTTCACTGCCTCTATAACAGACGTATTTTTAACTGTTCTTATAAATATACTTATTTGTTGAATTAGCAGTTCTGTTCTCGGATAAGCCTGTTTAAATGATGATAACGGTCGATGTATTTACAGTAGCAACATTATCTTGGTTTTCTCTTCTTCAAAGACAAAACTCGAGATTATCATTCAATCTTTCCGTGTCCCCTCGTATTCGGCATTGCTCTACAAATTCTCATCTCGCATATTTCATCCGGTTGTCTTCTGTATTCCCTACCAGTATCAGAGATGGTTTCTATGAATTTAAGATATTCTGATATCGTGATAATGTAACATTGAATTAACAAAATTCATAAATTGGGAAGTAGATAAGTAGTAGACTATAAAACGACATCTATTTTCACCAACGAATTTCGGCCTCAAGATTAATAAACGAATAAAATGAAACGCACAACTTTTTACTATACTTTTTAATCGTAATAATAATTAGCAGAGCTTAAAATTAGATTCCATTACTGCATTAACATTATAAAATACCCTCGGTCAGTCGTGCCATCGTTATGACAATCGAATCACCTAGTACAAACTAGCATCCTTGTGACTTACGGGATAGACGTAATAAATTAAAATGGAATTGACTTATCATTATCACGGCTAGGGGTCTGCAACAACACAGTTATAAACTTTAACGATGTTTCATCGATGGTTTATATGCACGTATTATAAAATACCAATAGTACAAAATTACATAGCTTTTAAATGCAAAATAAAGAAAAAAATTCCAGTGAAAAACACAATACCTTACTTTGAGATTCGTGTGCATATAAACCACGACCATTGGCCCCGATATTAGATCTTAAGAAACGCATCCAACGATAGGAACATTATATAAAAAGAATTTATAGATATTGAATCATGTATCAGATTAACAGTTCATACATGTAGAATAATATTTCATGTTACACAGGCATTGGCCATGCTACCCCACGGTTATTATATGATGACAATGTCAAATGGAAAATGTTTCAGATCATATTGCAAATGTTACTATCTGCCTAACTTAAAAAAAACATATGAATAAAAATTACATGTAAAGTAAAAAGTAATTTGTTTATAAGAGTTTGTTTCTTAGTAGTTTCTGTAAAATCCAGGATAACTTTAAATGCCGTACTGTACAATACGATAGAAATCTAGTGTAGTCTTTTTATACACTTACATCCCTCGGTAGAAACATATTTGTTCTAAATGTCCAATTTGTTTACAAATTACAATTGTATGTTAAATGAGAAAGTAGGACTTTGGACACTATTCCTATTAAACGTGTCAAAAAACACCGTGTTAATTTTAACTTGAAGTTGTTTTTATCAGATTTAATAATTTTAAAGTCTTTATGAAACAAAAAAAAAATTTCAATATATCCATGTTGTTTGCTGTCAAACGTTCGTCTATGCCTGTTTCGACAAAAAGGTAGGCATACCTTTTAGTGGAAACAGGCATATTGATTTTTTGTTTGCATCAGAAGTACATGTCGTTTTAACACAATCAAGAGTTAGTATACAGTAGATAAATCTAAATACCTGTGCTTATCATTATTTCAATGTTCCTATCGGAGGATGAGATTTCTGCTTGACAGTTATGGTATGTAGTATATGCAGCCCTGGGCTAGTATTACACTTTTTAATTAATAATAATACTCAATTTATAATTTTGTAAAACCCACAAGTGACGTCAGTGTATTTGCTACTAGCGTCATTTTGTACTCATGCTATATAACACTAGGCGCTTATACAATTTTAGCTATTTGAGATATAATCCCTTGTTATATATAACAATGTGTGCATTAACAGCAATTTTATAATATGCATCTAGACATTTTAAAATTTAGAATATCAATATTTCTCAAACTTAATTCCAGTACAGCTTCATATGTCGTGAGCATTTAAAAAACAATAACAATTATGTAAAAAACTAAGAGGATTCCATTCTTGCATATGTGCCTTTCAAAGTTCGATCAAGTCGTAATACTGTATAATCCCAGGACTGTATATACTACAAAATGTAACTACATGTCGTTGGTAAGGATCGCCTACTTTTTTTTGTCAATATAAATCAAAATGCAATAATTCCTACCACATTATCTCGTTTAAAGTATGTTACAAGTATTTACCAGCTCAGCAAATGGACACTCACACTGTGTTTATAATTAAAATTTTTACAACATACCAATTTCATAACAAATAATTGTTTTTTTTTCCATAGAGCATCTTGACGTTCTTTATTCGAATTTTTAAAATAAGAATCATAATTTGATAATATAATCGACGTTCGGATTTTGAAATGTGCATCGAGCACGTAACATTGGAGCAGTGTGAATGTGATGCTGTGCACTTTCTCATCGACATCGGGTATGTAACAAAACAATGCATTCTGTGCCGTTAATATATGTACAGTATTTTTATACTGTTTTCTTTAGAGCAACGTGCAATGGAATTCCATAATCGGTTGGAAATTGTGTGAGTGCTTGAGGGCGGAGTAAGGGCGGATGTTTGTGCGATTGATTCCTTTAACATTGCACCTTGTACATTGCGAGTACACCATATTTCTAAGACTCAGAATAGGTACATGTACAGCCATACTACACCTGATTTACTACTACGTACTATTTCCTACACTACATTAGACTACTAGCGACCTAAGCCTTACGTAGCCACGTGCGGCTGCACCCCGCCTCTCCCGTTCTCTCAGGCCCTTCAACTTACAATAACAGTGTTGCATAATTATGGTACTAGAGTTATTCATTAGTTTGTTGCAAAAAATTTAATGAACACATCTTTTCTTACTCACGTCCTATTTCACAATTTCTTCACATTTTTGGAATCAGCTTGTGTAGAAGTGCTAATAAACTGCCAAGGACCAGTATATTAGTATTCTTTTTTTATTTCTACATATAAGTCTTGTTTTTATTTGTTTTGTATGGTGTTTTATGGGGTGCTGTATTCTGATACGAGTATTTTTATTTGTATCGTACATGTCCGATGTCAATTGAGCACAAATGGTTTAGAGTGCCGCCAGTGAGAGGGGCGAAGCCCTAGCCGTGGTTGACGTTGACGCCGGATTCCAGCTCGGACGCGGGCGTCTCGGGTTCCTCGTCGTTGTATATGTTTTCGGCCATCTGCCACACCTATGATCAAAAGATGATTTTACATTAATTTGCATATAATTAAATTTTTTAAATACAAACATACATTCTGTTAAAACTATCAAAGCAATTTGAGTTGTTCAGAATCAATATTACACATTTGAAAGATAATATGCCAACAGCTTGAAATAACGGATCCAGGAAATTATCATAATACTAATGTGCTGAGACAGATAACAGTAAACTAGAAGCCCCTATAAAAACAACTCAGTTTTGAAATGGAACAAAATATATCCATTACCTGTTGCTCTCCATAATTTTTAATTCACATCTAATCTTCTCATCAACGTTGAACAAATAACTGATTAAATATAGATGAATCGTACCTGCATGATGTTATCTTCAGAAACGGAGCAGATAACCCAAGGCTCGTTGGGGTTCCAGGAGAAGTCGGAGATCTTGGCGGTGTGTCCGCCGTGGATGAAGAGCAGCTCGGGTGGACCGTCCTCGGCGTCCTCCGCCGTCTGCTCCTCGCCGATCTTGGACAGGTCCCACACGTGCAACCTGGACCAACACGTTGCAACACCAACAGTTCAAACTGAGCATCACTTACATAGTAAATTCATAATTAATCTCTATGAGTAACATGTTTTATTAAATTTATTGACGTAAACGACATGTAAAATTACATTACATTTTATTATTATAAATTGTAATATCAACCGCGACATAATCTAATTAATATCAATCTCAATGTATATTCAATTTAGCTTACAAAGCAGTTATTACGAATATCGTATCCTTTTGTAATTGCGAGTATACGACATACACAGAATAACATAAATCAACGATGGATACATAGTTAACAAGTATATGAATTCCGAAAGGCGTGGCAAAATCTCTCCTTTAAAACCATCGACGCAAATCACTTAACATCAGGTGCTCTGTCCGCCTGTGTGGCAGGTTAAAGAAATAATAATGGAGTGAATAGTATAAGCAACTAACCTTCTATCTGTGCCGCTGCTGGCCAGAATGGTCTCGTTGTGCGGCGACCACTGCACTTGGAAGATCTCGTCTTTGTGTGATTCAAATGAATGTAACTTCAATTTCAGGTTGCGAAGATCCCATAACGCCACCTAGACGCAAATTACATACTAAATTTTAATATATTCGTGTTGGGGTTTTTGCTATCCCTTGATGTATACAGCAACTTTTAGCTACATTAGACAAGAAGCTTATTGCTCACATTAGAAATTATTCATTGCGAAAAGCTGTTAATATTATTATAGATGGTAATAATATGATAAAGTTTACTGTATCATAAATATGTGAATGTTCTGAATGACCATTGCACAGTAATTATTGTGGTCCATAAACAAAAAGAGAATTGAAAGAGGAGCAACAACATATTTTGGTCTCATTACATCTATCCTAAGGCACCTGCTCAACAATTCTATTTTAACTGACAGTCACAGCAAGGTACACCTCTCTACTTAATTTTCCCACTTCTCTTTGCTTGATAATCTACAGAATCATATGAAAGAAATCTCACTGTTTTATCAGCACTGCCTGTGGCAAGTATAAACTCGGAGTATGGATTGAAGCTCAAACAGTTGACTTCTGCAGTGTGGGCGTCCACTGTGTGTGACGGCTTCGACATGTTGTTACATCTGTGGATGACAAAGGGAACTTTGAAACATTACCATTACAAATCAGAACACGTTCTAATCAAATAGAAAAAGTATGTGAATTTTAAATACTAACAAGTTTAAAAATACTTTTAATTGGATGCACTGACCAGGTTCAGCGTTGACATACTTATGAGGATGTATTATCACTTTCACTCACTCACTGTCATACACTGGTTCAGTATAATTATCACCAAATCCCTAAGCAAATTAATCGGCAATCAGAATAACCTACTTACAGGTTTATTATTGTGATTACATAATTTAATGTACATTATTTTCATTCTCTGTTACATACAAATCTCAAGATGCATTTGATTTTTATTTGTTCAATAACCTGATCATAACCAAAACATTTTTTTTGATTATAAAAGTACTACTGTGACTATTTGTATGTGAAGTAATTAGTAGTGATTGAATATAAACAAGAAGAATGTTTATAAATTTTATTTATATTATTATAGGGCAAAATGTATCTTATTTCCAATGTGTTATGTTCTAAAATGTATGTTATATGAAATGTTGTTAGCACATTTGATATCTTTCATTGACCTACCACCTATCTATAGGAAGAAGCCATACTCTCTGCCCTATAGATCAAATAATCAAGCAATATACGAGTAGATAAAGAATTTAAAACCAAAAACACACAAAATATGTTTTACATTACCTAGTGTCCCAAATCATTAGTTTTTGATCATCGGCAACAGAGCCAAAGAGTGACTCGTGCAGCAAATGCCACGCCACATCCTCCACAACAGCTGTGTGGCCGGTGAACACAGACTTGGCCTCGATCACGCGTCCCTCCTTGGGCGTCGCGTTGATATCCCACAGGCAGATTGTGTGGTCATCACTGGTAACAATAACAAAATCATTTATTTTGTAAAA
The DNA here is from genome assembly GCA_018244795.1 of Parelbella ahira ahira. Lineage (NCBI taxonomy): Eukaryota > Metazoa > Arthropoda > Insecta > Lepidoptera > Hesperiidae > Parelbella > Parelbella ahira. The sequence continues at coordinate 9,204 of DWME01001370.1, forward strand.
TATGCTTCATATTATAAAGAAATTTCAAACTTTTATCACATCCTATCATAGAATATTACAATATATCAAATGTATATGCTATAAGGAGTAGCTTGCAAATGAGAATAAGAGTGTCTTTCTACAGGGAAACAGAAAACTGGCACTAAAAAGACAGGTAAGAACAGAGATTCACACAAAACTCTTTTTAAAGTAAGTTTGTTTCAAGAGTAGCAGACAAAAATATGCCATTTAACATTGATCCGCTGCCTTGTATAGATCGTAATATACAAACATAAATGGAGAAAAATGCTGGTATTGGTTATAATTCTCTACAACCTCTTAAGTAGCACTTAAGTATCATTACCTAACAGCAAATCTGGCTCCTTTGGCAAGAGAAATACAGACAATGGTCATACATTCCACTGTGGAACATGTGTTCCACCTGGAAGGAACTGTCACACTCCATGATTATAAAAATGTGATGGGCTCACCTGGCTGATAAGAGATAACCATTGAGGTTAGGGTTCCATGACAAACCATAACCTTCTTTTTGGTGTCCACGCAATCTAAAACAGAAAGTAACATGAAGAACAGTAAATATTTATTTATATTGTTGACAACAAGTGGTGGGCTTTATGCCAAGTTGCAGTTTAATAAAAAAGGAAAAGTATTACATCAACAAAAGGAAAACTATAATCAATGTAAAGGAAAATAATTTACAATTTATTTAATAACCAATGTTTCTTATTCAGATTAATAAGAATGTATTATAATAACAACTTATTACTGGAGACATGACTTTCATGTATAGAGTTACATCTATCACTACCTGTCCATCCAAAATTTCATACATTTTCAATCTAAATATCTATATGCTTGTTTTACATATGTCCATAGTGTTTGCCTAGGCAATATTACTTAACTCCTAAATAATCATTTATTCCTAAAGAACATCAATAATTGTAGTTTAAAAAATAGATATTCTTTTAACAAGTGTGTACAATAGAAGTATAAAAAACTCATATTTTGTTAGTTTCTTAAGTAAAAATTGTCTAAGTAACTTATGACTAAAAAGTTACTTATAAAAGCTATATATTGTTAACATAACGTTATGTGCACTTTATTATTCTATGATAAATTATAATTAGAACTTAATGTGTACCTAATATGAACAAAAACTAGTGTAAAAACATAAAAATAAAACCTGACAATACTAATTATCCATTCATGTGCCAAATTTTTCAGAGCTTCACAGTTAAAATTTTAATTTGAGATATTAAGCCTAATTTGAAAGTGGCATATAGTATAATACCTGAGATCGGGATGGCACTCTCCTGAGGGTTCAGGTTTAGAGGGATGCTTTGTGTAGTCGAAAACCAGCACATCAGAGGAAGGTGTTTTTGTAGCAATGACACAGGGGTTCTGCGGCATGTAGCGGGCCCTGTTCACCTCGCCTTCATGATTGATCTTTATTTCTATATCAATTTTACCAGAGACAGAACCAAAACCGCCAAATTCTGAAATTAAACAATATACACAAATAATAATATGACATATTATTTAAGACATATTTAGAAATAATGCAGATTACAATTTTTTAAGTCACATTTGATTGTAATATGCAAATACCGGTTAGATAAAAAACATTTTGTTTAAAATATATATATATATATCTATAAATATCTTATTTACGAATTCACAATACATTTTAGACTGTATACCATAATTTGAAATCACATTGCTAGCCCAACCCTGTCTACTATTGGGCATAGTTCTCCCCTAGCAACCGTTTACTTTAATAAGGGGATTTTGAATATAATCCACTTTATAGAAAAGTGGGCTGCAAGTCACATAAAAATTTGAAATATTGTCCTTAATCTGTAGTTAAGAATGTAAATCTTTCCACCGACCTCAATAATACACATGAGCATACTAACCACCCTTGTCATTGTCATAGTGACTGGCATCAAACTGTGCATCTTCATTGGGTAGCTGGACACTGGCTATTAACAGGTGGTTTTGTTCATCCGATGTATGGGTTCCTAATATCAATCTGAAAGAATAGTACAGATAGGTTTTATCATAACTCTGATTATATCAATTTTTCGAGTATGCTATGTAAGTTGGCTCTCTGATATGGATTTTTTTTAAACTACGCTATTATTTAGTTTTTAGGAATGGACTATACACCTAATTAAGGTTAGCTTGCGAAACATTTTTATTATCAAATTACCATATTCTTTACCTATGTATAGAGTAGTCTTTCCCTTCGGGTCTCGTAACGTCTGGTAGCCACTGCGCGGTCAGCGAGGGCCACTCCAGAGCATGTGTCATGACCAGGTCATAAAGAAATGGTGTATTCTTCTTCCATATCTTATATTCCTCGTTAATAACTCTCTCTTCCACAGCATCGTCAAAGGTTTCTAGAAAAGTTTGAACGTAAGTAAGGAAATATAGGCTTCCAATAACCAAAAATCAAAGGAAGCTGTCAAAATTTTGCATTCAACTGTTCTTTGTATTTGGTGCACAACACATCTTGAGTGAAGATAATAATTACCTCCATCACCTTTGTCACCCATTATCTTGTAGAGAGTTCTACTTTTTAATAATCGGCTATGAAAGAATAAGAAAATCCAACCGGCCCCGTAAAGGCGCCAAACAACAATCCTCCTTCAGCGTTCTTGTTCGACGACAGCTTACAAACTTCCGGTTAGAAAGAAGTATCTATTTAATATTACATATTCTAGTAAACTTGTAAATAGATTTGACTGAACTAACAAGTAATATATAAATGAAATACGATTTATCAATTTTATGTACGAAAATATCACTAGCTAAATTAAAAAACTATCTAATTTGTACCAGGATGTAACATCGATGAAAGTGTTGCTTACTTTCAAATCTCCAAAAGCAAGAGATATGTAATAACTGTATACAGCATTATAGTAATAACAAAGTAGTTCTACTAGGATTTTTTAAAATTACTCTTGTATATTTGAATTTAATTTACAGTGATCAATAAATATAGTTCTCCTTTCTATCAAATTAAAATGTGTGAGTGTTTAATATCTAATTTTAATTTTTATATTCCAAATATATAGGATTTTCTAAGTATCTGTCAATAAGCTTTTATGAAGAATGCAATGCAGAAGGACGTTTCTTTCATATTATATGGCAACAAATAACTAACTGTCAAAATCTTAATATGGCTGATGCAGCGCTAGCACGTCGCGAAGCTCGTAGAAAGAGAATATTAGAAAATTCACAAAATCGACTGCAACTTATATCTAATATAACGAACGATGAATGCTGCAAAGGTAATATATTGCAACTAACAATTGTAGCTCTTTATATCATTTAGAATTATTTGTTAATAAACAAATATTACTTGCAGAATCTCCAGCCAAAAGCGTTAGAACTTCGACTGCGACACAAAACAGTGAAATTAAAACAACCACAATTGAAAGTACCCCCATCAGGGATGTTGTGAACAATGGTATCGCCAGTAACGAACCGGTATCATTTAATATTATATCGGATAATAATTCAGAAGACTCTTACTTTGGCGAGCGAGAGATAACTAATGACTCGGCAGCTTTCGCATTTCCAAACCTCGAAACGTCAGAAACATCGTTTTTTGAGAAACTTACCACTTACAAGTATGATTTAGTTTTACTATCATTGTTAACCCAATTACTACACAGTTTATCTGTTATGGAATTTGATAATACCTTCTTCTTTTTGCCTCTCGTACTGTACACGACAACGAAATTAATGTTTTTTCCTAAACAGGAGAATTCCAAATATGCTAATGTATTAATGTTATTAAATGGCATGACTTCACAGCACACACTTAAAATTATGTCTATCCTGCATTGGGTGAGTATAGCAGTGCAAGATGCTTGTATTTATTTATTCACAACAATCTGCATACAGTCACTACTAATTACCATAAATAGTTTTATTTAGAATTTTTGTATGAAACAAATAATTACAGACCTGAGTGCTTGGCTTCAAGCTGTACTTCAGTCACAAGACAGAATTTCCTGCGAAATATTAACAGATTGATCAAAACTATGGCTTCCAAACAGAATAATACATATTGTCCTAATATTGGGATTCTTTGTTCAATGGAAACATTATATGTAATCAAATTTTTCAATGTGAAGTTGAACTAACTATTTTCTTTTGTGGTTCTAAAGTTCTGTGCCCAATATATGTATGCAATACTAAGCTGAACCAATAGACTTGATGCTTGCTGGAAATAGCAGTTTTAAAATGAGTATGAGCTAATAGAAAATTGAGAAATAACAAAACATGATATTTCCACAAAGCAAATATGTATCATTTACTGTCGTTCTTTTAAATACTCATCTATTTAAAACTTATTTTTTATCTTTAAACATAATATCCATAATTGTCTACACAGTGCACAAAGCTTTAGATACCATTGTGTTGGCTACAATGGCATTGTTGGTTTTAAAAAATTTGCCTAAAATCAAACTATTTTATTAAAAATGTACAAAAGAAAATCTTAAAGAATATTCCCACCTGTCCAGCTAGTGTTGTGACTGGATAATTTTTTTCGAGTTCAATAAATAAATGGATTGCAAGGATCCCTGGCGTTGGATGGATTGTATGCCTGTTTGCTAATTTCTTACTGTAAAAGTATATGCCACAAGGGTGTTGTGATGTCTGAAGTTTCTATATTAAACAGGCTAAGGTTATTGAATTTGGAATATATTACCAATAGTTTTGATTGCTTGTGCCTTTATAAATATTAATAAGTGATGACATGTGACAAGTGTGAGTTACAGTCACATATTGCCATTTTAGTTATAAATGAGTAAGTTGTAAATATACAGTGAGGGATTTTTGTATTGTTGATATAGCCAAATTAGTTATGTTAGACCGTTGATAATTTATACTGGGGGATTTATATGTAATATATGGGAGACAAATTAGCTTGATTAAATTTGTATAATAAAAGTATTTTCGACATGTTTGTATTCCTTTCAATTGTATAGAATTAATTAGTTCATTTTAGGTAATGCTATTAATACATGCTCATTTAATACAAAACAGACATCCCGTTTTTTATATGTAATATTGTTTTGTTACATTCTTATTTATAGATAGCATATTATATGTATATTAATTGTTTATGAGGTTTATGAATTCTTCAAATTCTACAATGGTATTCTCCATTATGACATCATCTTAAAATTATGTGACTGAAAGTATGAACTTAAAAGAGTTGTTTATTTTTGTCTATTGGTCATCATAGCTTTTTTAATAAATCAAAATTTATGTCAGAATATAATAGTTTCATAATATTGTGAGTGGGTGGGAAGGTGTCGGGTACATGACATGTAGAAATATAAAAAGATACAACTGACAAATATTACGAGAAAAATAAAAAATTCTTTTTTTTTTGTCATGTTCATTCATGAATTTTGAATGTTGGAAATTTTTGCTCTATTTAATTGTTACCGATTATGCTTACATATGACATAGCTTATGAAATGTCATGTCACTGTCAACCACAAGCTCCACCATGTGATGTGTTAACATTTTAGATGTAACCAACTCCATATACTCTGAAACTAAACACTGTCAACTAATATAGACTCAAATGAGCATAGGCAATAATGTATGCAACAGTGAATTAAGCTGGTAATAGTACCAAAGATAATACTTTATTTAAATAGGTCTGTAATGTTTTGTTGACTTTTATAGTGTAACATTAATCAATTGTAATATTCTTTGTAACCATAATCAGCTTATTTTATCTTTATATAGCTTATTGTTTTAGTCGCCATGTTTGTAAAGTAACTTGAAATAAATTAATCAGCTTAATTCCTGCTGTTATTAAATAGTTTCAATAAATAAAAAGATTTATTTTAATTATATTTTGTAACAGATTTTTGAAATAAAATAATTTTAATAATGTTTCATTTGACTGTTTAATTTTTCTATTATATTAGAAAAAATAGGAAAATATTGGAGAATACTAATTACATTTTATAATTGGATATACATATATAATGTTTAATGATCCTTAGGAGCCCCCCCTAGATGCTAATAATATCTTGTTAGAATCAGGGGAAGATATATTAAGAACAACATTTAGATTATTAAGATAGTCTAATATCAACACTTCTTTGAAAGACCATTCATGTGGGACCTCAATACTTCTTTAAGAGTCCATTCATGGAGGTATTATTATAAAAGGAGCAAAATACTTGTATACATGTTCCCAAAAATGTTGTAACAAATTGAAGATCATGGTCCTGTAAGCAGTTTGAAAGGAAACAAGTCATTGACACTGGATCTGTGGACAACACACAATACAATTAGGTATCAAAGTGAAAATTACGTTTGTTGATTTTCATACAAGGCTAGTTACATACTTTATAGGATTTTTGTATAACATGCAAACTGTAATTGTCAATCTCTACAAACATGAATCTTCATCTTCACAGTTAAAGCATAACATACCATCACAGGTGTATTTCCCTAAACATATGCAGAGGACTACTACAAAATTGACAAAGCAATAAATAAAATATTTAATAATATATGCAAAAAATTTACAATTAAATTATATATCTATATTTTTACATATTTACAGGCTACATCGCTACGTGGAACTAAATTATAGACTAGTTTGGAAAAAAAAGGGAAAGGTGAAAAAGAACAAACAAATATAAATAAAAAAACAAAACTATGTCAAAAGTTTAATGTAACATCGTAATGATAAACTCGTGACAGAAATAGAACTGTAGTATGTCAAATCAATGATACACTTAACACTAAGAAAATCTAAAACTTAAAGAAACTTTTAATACTATCCATAATTCCCTTACTTTGCTTCTTCTTAACTTCATTATTTGAGGGAATTTTGTCATTTTCAGTTTTATCTGTTTTCATTTCACTCGTGCTCTGACTTTCGTCTGACTTTTTATTGATGCTTTCACTTTTGGAATATGTATTATAACATTCACTTTTTTTTTCTTCATGTCGTCTATTTGGACCAGTGGCTATGATATTTTTTTCAGGAGTCTGTTCAATACCATTGCTGATTGTGTTGCTAACTATTGTGTCAGTCGATACATCAGAGCACCCGAATTCCTATTGGGTCTTAACACTTTTCTGTCTCTCCAGCTTCTGGTGTACTAGATCTGTACGACCAATTTTGACCATTTTTAATTCCCAAGCTTGCAACTCTTTCCTGTAAATAAAAACAATGAAAGAAAAAATCATGGTTTGGTGCTTATTTCAGGACTAGTCCTTGATGACATTGCCTCATGTTTCATAATACTCCTTTTACATGATATAATACATATTTCTAGCTGTAAAGCTCATTTACTCAAGAATTCCTAAAGTAATAGTTTACATATTGAAGATACTCTGAATGACATGGAAATACTTCAATATGCTAAACTGGTGAAATCACACAATTATCATTGACATTAAATCCATAGTAATATATAAATATGAAAACTAACTCTAGATTAGCTGTTCGAATTCATAATGATATTTATAGTTAAACAGATGGCTTATTTTTAATTAACTACCAGAATATTATAATTACATTATAGAGGGAGACCATTTTAATATTAAAAAACTGCAGGTCTAAGTGGATTTATAATTAAGTTAGGATTAATAGTAATTTGTTTAATACAAATTAAATACTACAACACTTGTTCTACTCATAGCAAAACAATCTCACTTATATTTGGCCATAAGATCCTGTGCTTGTTTCTCAAACTTGACTTTTTCACTCTCTGGCAACTTTATCCATTCCGCTTTTATCTTCTCTTGATACTCTTTTAAACGGATCCCTTGCATTGCATCTTTTCTTGTCTGTGCATATAGGAAATAGGATGACATGGGCCTCTTTGGTTTCCCCATTTCTTTTAATTCCTGAAAATATCACTTAAACATTTTATCTAGTTAACTAAAATCCTTTTATTACAATATATCATATCACCAATAGAAGTGGGTTTACTATTCTGTTTGAGATCTGTCCATTTTGTAAAAATTGATCTGAAATATTACTTTTACATACTATGTTGGCTACAATTTCATATAAATAAATGGGCTCACAAGAAAAAAACATTCTAAAAGTCTATTCATCAGTGGTTTTGGTTCAATGTAGATGATACAAGTCAGTATCCAATATGTGATTGAAGAATTATTAATTAGAATGATGCCTAAGTCCTCAAGAAGTGTTTAACAGATCTTGTATAAATATAAGGACTGGCTCTGTACCTTTTAATGGACAAGATTATTGCAAAAGTATTTTAGTTAACAAATCTCACAGCTTTTTGTTTCCGCTTTTCCCTGGCAGCATTCATTTCTTCTTTTAAACTTTTAATATCTGCTTTCTGCTGTTCTGTAAGGGAAGCCTCATATATGGCCTTAATCTTTCTATAGTCCTCCAAGTCTTTTTCATATTCTTTATGCATTTGAGATTTGGTCTGAAAACAATGGAATGAATTATTTTATGACAATGCACGTATTGAACTTAGTATAATAGTCACAATTACTTAATGGGTAACTAGGTATTACTTTGAGGATATTCACTGTTACTAGCCAAGTTAAAGTTATTTTGCAATGTTGTACATTTTTTATATGAAGACATATGATATGCACAACCTTGGTAAACATATTTATTGGAAGCTGTTAGGAATGATTTAGGACTATAGAAGGAGCAGATCAGGTTTGTAAGAATGGTAATATTTGGCATTCAGTATCATTCAGGCCTACCCTGTAGTGGTATAATATATAAAAAAGAAAATTCTATAATACTTGTAAATAACAGCAAAATTACCTCACTATCTAGCTGTTGCCAGTGTTTGGAGCTGGAGGCTATAGCTTCCTTGGAAGTGATTCCAGGGTTCTTGGCGAGCAGAGCTGGTCTCATCTGCGTCATGAACTTAAAAAATGGGGTCAACGGCCTCTTTGGTTTTTCTATACCTAACTTTTCTTCTGCTGACTTCCTTGTATACCCGCATGATTGTGCTTGTAAGGGAGCAAACCAGGTCGCTCTGAAAGTTATACAATAACGAACTATAAGATTAAAGTGTTTCCTTTGTCTGGTATTTCGCATCAGTTTAGTATAAGAATACTTTTAACTGCATCTTATATCGTAATCGTATATTTACACAATTCAACTATAAACATGAAATAATATTCTCATACTTTCCATTGAACAAGCCTATATTTTAAAGAATTAACAGATTCAATAGCGGAGTTCAACTAAAAGTGACAACAACAATAATAAAGCGACCTAACCTAAAACGTACCTGCCGTGTAAAACACTTCTGTAGCCTGTTATCATGTAATTACTCATACGAAAAAATTGTGTAACAGGCGACATTGTATGTTACACTCGTAACTAATAAAATTATCGTAGAAATAAGTCAACATACAAAAATGCCGCAGTTTTATCTATAGAACGAATAATACATAAAAAAATACCTTCTCTTAATGTGTTGACAGTAGATACTTAGTTCTGCTTTGTTTAGGTTCGGATACCGATCTTTCGACCAGAAGAATATTCAGGCTATGGTATAAACAAACCAACCGAATAAATTATGTCAGTTTTTCAAACTTCTTTTTAAATAGTCATATTTATGAAGTTATTAAGTTTTTTATATATAAAGTATCCTGCTATAAGCGGACTAAATTAGATATGCCCAAAATGTCGTTTTTTTTGTCACATGAACCTAGAATTTTAATATATGGAGTAGGTAGACAGCTAAAAACGTGTTCATCGAAAATAAAGAAAAAGTAAATGAGGCTACCGATCTCTCCGTCTATTCCTAATCGCTCACGCACAGGTACCTAGCGCTAGCGCGAGTTCATTATCTAAAACACAAGAGGTTCTTTTACTGCGCATGCGTCATAGTGCTTAGTGAGCTAAATAGAGATAGGATATCACGATCGTTTCTCTCTTTCTAACCGTCGGACGTTGCTGCTTGCAACCAGCGGTGTGTATCCTATTCTATATATAATATCTCTATGCACATGAACATATTATTTTTGTCATTGTTCATCCAGGAATTAATTTCGTTGGATTCTATTACACTATTGTCTTTATGGTGCTAAGTGGGTATAGAAAACATCGTTTGCTTAGGGAGCATTGATTTTATGTAATTACTAATCATCCGACAATATATTTTATTAATATAATGAAATAAAGAAATGTTTTTCTTCTGTATGTAAATATTTGCAAACATTATGTCGTAAGTTTTATTATACAACTTCATATATTTTAGATGAATTCGTCTATCGTCCTATTCTCGTTCGATTAAGGACACATGATTTATCTATCATTTTAGGTCTTTTTGTCTTTTTTTCTTCGTTCTTGGGACTTTCTGACGAACTAGGTTTGAATGTCCTAGTGATATCATTCTCAATTCCCAAGCTTCCATGTCCTTCCTTAAAGTAAAATTTATAAAGTAGATTATTCAAGAAATTTTTGTTAAATCATGAAAGGAATTCATTGTACTATCTGTACATTAAATATATTTCAAACTATATCATATATAGGAATGTAGAGAAACAAAAGACATGTAACTTATTATAGAACTCAGCTGTATAACATGTTGCATGTTTCGTAAGAAGTTAGTTAGAAGAAAATAAAATAAATACCAGAATTAATCATAAAGTTCAATATTTTTTTCTGATACATAATTTGAAATATATGAGGCATGAGCACATAATTATGAAATTTACAAAAATAACTTTTCTGGTGTAAGATTTACATTGTGTCTTTTATATGAGGATAATTCTACATGTACCTATTACAAAAAAATATATATATTGTTGAAATCAGTCAATCTCACTATGACTTGCGACTCCAGTGATAGTCTTATAAATTAATGAAAACACAGATATGAAAACCACTTACTGATATTTTTTCATAAGGTCCTGTGCTTTTTGATCAAATTTGGTTCTTTCACTTTCAGGTAAATTCAACCAGCCCAGTCTGACCTTTTCTTGATACTGTTTTAAGTTATCATTTTGGAACAATTCATTCCTTGACTGTGTGTATAGGAGATAAGATGACATGGGTTTTTTAGGCTTATGCAATTCTCGTAATTTCTACAAGAAAATATTTTATATTACTGGCCATAAGCCTGGATACTGAGTCTTACCTAAGGCATACTTTCTGTTAGTTAAATGAAAAATAATATTTATTGATTTTTTTATACACAAAAGCAAGCAACAAAGGATGAACTATATATGTAGTTCTTGATAGGTCTTAATATAACTAATACAAATTTTTTAACAAATCTGTTTGTAGGGACCCAGTTATTGAAAAAAGGTACTTTTTCTTGCTATGGAGTCAATATTGTGTGCAGCAAACTTACTGCCTTCAGTTTCCGTTTTTCTATAGATGCTAATGTTTGTTCATTACTTTTCTTAATATCTACTTTCTGTTGTTCAGTAAGTGAGGCTTCATACATAGTTTTCATTTTTTTATATTCCTTTAAATCTTTTTTATACTCCTTTCCCATTTGTGATTTTGTCTGTAAACAGTGTAAAAATTAGTGTTTACATTTAGTTTAGTGTTTTGTAACTGGCATACAGATACATATGTACAGCAATAACAAATCTAGCGCTTCTTCAAAAATAGCATTTAATAACCTATTTATTCAAAGAAAATTATAGAAAAGCTGGCTATTATGATGAACAATTCACAATCTCTGGTTTTCTAAGATATTTAAATCTTTCAGAAGTGCATAGTTAGAGTATTTTAATACAGTAGCTTAGAATAGAGCAATCTTTCAATAATTGCAGCGGTACCTCGCTATCTATTTGTTCATTGAGAGTTACCACTACCTGCTGAGTTAACATGTTTTGATAGACTTAATGATATATCACCTTCGATAAGACAAGGGTATAAATGTCAAATCTTTTAAAAATTATATTTTACTGTAGGCAAAATACAGCATATCATAAAAATACAACCTTCATGCAAAAAATAATCGAAGAAAAATACGCCATTGTAAGATGATTTAAAATGGTTCTCCTATAAAAACAAAAAGTGTAGTAATGTCCTAGTGTTACCCATAGTGTGATATGGTTTCTACAATTTGTTGTTGTATTCGGAACATTAGAGGTCTAATTATTATAGTACCATTTAATAACTTAGTAACCTCACTGTCCAGCTGTTGCCAGTGTTTTGAGCTCCATACTATTGCTTGTCTGGTAGAAATTCCTGGATTTTTACTGAGCAATACCGGCCTCATTTGTGTCATAAATTTGAAGAATGGATTCAATGGTCTTTTGGGTTTGTTTATACCTAATTTTTCTTCTGCCGACTTTTTTGTATACTTACATATTTGTACAGGGATTACACAATTCTTTCTGAAAAAATATTGTTTGAAATGTACAGACTAAAATGTATGCTGTTGAAAGTTTAGCATAGTTATTATGATAGGCTGGTACGGAAAGCAATAAAAATAATAAAACCCCATAAATATGTGTGTTAAGTAACGTAAGTTATGAATGAAACCTTAAAAATTACCTTACAGGAATTAAAAACATTATGCGACAAATGTGTGTAAACGACAACATTATAACATAAACAGGCTCAATGCTAAAGGGTAATGCTTTTGTTATTATATAAAAACATAGCAGCAACTAAAAAGTTAACTGCAAACTACTCTACATTATGACATTTCTGGTTGTGACAGTTATTTTAATTTGCATTCCTGGTTTTTGGCTAATACAAATGTATTGATTCCGAAAAAAATAATTACATTATTACATATGCAAAGCCCAAAATGTGTGCTGTTTATTAAATTGAATACAGTTTATATATCTGTATCACGTATAAATATCATGTCATATTCGTTTTTTATTTATGTGGCTCGTTAAACTTAGTTTTTATTATGAATTACTTTGAACTCGTTTAAGTTTTTATAAGACATCTTTCATCGGTCGTTAATGTCATTGTTTACATTCCTATGATACACGCTCTCGCAGATAATTTATACCTATAATAAGTCTGCAGAGAGGTCAATTCTGTACATGAAATATATTTCCAAAATAACTATCAGGGGATGATTAGGGATCGACACTGATGCCAAAAATGCATTCAGTAAAATTTTTGTCTGTCTGTCTGTCTGTCTGTATAACCGTTATAGAAACAAAAACTACTCGACGGATTTTAACGAAACTTGGTACAATTATTTTTCATACTCCTGAGCTGGTTATAGTATACTTTTCATCACGCTACAATTAATAGGAGCAGAACAGTGAAGGGAAATGTTGGGAACCAGGACCTCCGGATCGGCAGTCTTGCTTGCAACCGCTCGACCAACGAGTTTTAATGAACATATTTACTGTAAACTGCTTTTCCGGGTTGGACCACGTCTGCCGGGTCCGCTAGTTTAAGATAAAACTAAAATGATTAATTTACTTAAATGACATAATACCACGCTTGTATTTGCCGGTCTGGGTAGATAGCATAGTGTAGTCTCTCTTTTCTCAAGATATGCTATATGTCAGCTACTACTGAGAATTTTTATCCAGGACCTCTTTGATCAACATTTACCCTTGCTGCTATTGGATCAACGAAACAAATAAACATTGTAGTTAATTAGTCAATGTCATTAGTGAGCAAAGATGGTAGGGTACTTTGACGGCGCATGTACTTTAAAAATAATTTGTAGTATAAAAAAATACAGGAAGTATTGAAATAGGTTTTATTCTTATACAATATTTCACAATGTATTTACAATTGCTTACATCTACACATAGAAATAAGTTGCAGTATACTATACATTGGTCGCATCTTTAACTATTTTGGCAAACTTGGAGGTGGGCATCAATGTGGCTTACATATAAACAAGACACTAATATAATTTACTTTTAATCCTAACTATGTCGTCGTCGTATTTCTTACTTTTTGTTACAGCTTCCAAAAATGAGAAATACCTAAAAACGTAATCATAATAGTTTATAACAACTTCAAATAAAAGTAAAAGGAAACATTTTCAAAATCATTATATGACATCCCGGATGTAACAATTTTACATTCGGACTTAAAGTCCCCAAACTAATTTATTCTACTTTATATATCCATCTTTTTTATCCTGTTTATTTCATAGACACTGACTGACTGACCATTTTGCCATTGTAGTACGTCAATAAGAATTAAAAAATAAGGTTCCTGTTTAACGTTATTATAGACTAAACATTTTTTTTTGTTTACAGTCTTTTATAGTTTTTAAAAATTTATTAAAATAAAGTTTCCAGTATTTTAAATAAAGCTAGCTCTCTAACGACAGTGATGACTGAAAGAAAGAATTAAGTAAATAATAAGCACACAAATAAATTTTATAGTATAAATTGTCAACTTAAGCCTAGACCCCAATAAGCTACATTCTTCTTATGGATCCATGCTGACTGATATATTACAAGTGTAAACTTTCCCTCTTAAAATATTAAATCTAATAATATTTACATTTAATAAATATGTTTATTTATTAATTAAACTTCTAGTTTATAGGATTCACAAACAAAATAATAGAAAATCATCTTAATGTAAAAATTGGCGTAAACTAAATGCTGATTTATTGTAATAAAATTATTGTCCTTTTATTATAACAACAAAAAAGGAAATTGTAATAACTTTGTACTTAAGGCAATAATGGGTTTATATGTATTCAAATCAAATATGTATTTCCAATCAGTACACCCGATACTTTTAATTTTCATACTAGCTAGGCTCTATTACGGACAAGCTGTTTTTCTTAAAATATTTTATATACAAATATGAACAATTTACAAATAAGTGATATTCGTTATATTAATATAATATAATACACAAAAATTATATCTTAAATAAAAATATACTTTTACAAGACGTCTTAATTTTCTTAATTTTCAACATAGAGGTTACATAGTTATGTAACTATGTAACCTCTCTCGCTGATGAGAGAGGCAGAAGCAATGAATGAAGCAGACAAAACACGCCTGACATGTAATGATAGAGTTACTTGACACCATCCACCTACTCCATAAGGAAAATGGTGTGATAATAAAATACATTTCTATAAAGATCAAAAGATATCGGCTTTTGTGATTTTATAATACGAGATTAATAAAGAATTTTTAAGGTACTCTATCATGTTAATTACCTTGATAAAATCCTTGATAAACAAATCAAAACAAATACTCGTTAATAATATTAACAAAAAGTAGATTGACTAAAGTAACCAACTTTCAGTATGTACCCCTTTTCAATTATCTATCTATCTTACCAATTATTTCTATACGTTAGTATCATGAATAAAAAATTCTGTAGATGCAATTAGCATCAAGGACAAACATTAAAACCTAAGTTAAAAAATATTTTTTTATTTAACATATTCACACTGTAGAAAAGTCTTATTTCACTAAACAATAATGGCACTTATCTTGTTGCAATAACATTAAAATTTATGTACATTCCCCACAATATATAAATGCTTGAGGCTTACCTGAACATCAAATTATTGTCTTTCAAGACCTGTTCAGTCTATCGTGTCATAGAATAGTTTCGCCGGCCGAATAGTGATAATGTCTTGGCTTTCTGTAGGATTGCTGTTGGGGTGGTCTGTATGTCGCATATTTGTGTGGATGTCGGGTCAGCGAGTGAGAGTGTGTCGCGTAACAGTGGAGGGTTAGAGGAGTTGGTGGTGGACCCGATGGGCACTTCGCCTGCGGAGCCTTTCTTGGACCGCTAATCCTCCTCCAAAGAGCTTTCAACCGCGGCGTCGCTATCCACACCGAGACCATCACGCCGAGAACTTGCGTAGCGAAAATTCTGAACAGAAATACCCAAAAAGCAGGGTGTGGTTGTGTAGACGGTTCGGTGGACGGGACCGGGGCCGCCAGCCAATCGTCCCTCCACGCGTATTCGTACACCCAAGTGGCGAGAATGCAAGCAGATGGAACAGCATAAAGCGCGGCGAAAGCTCCCAACCTCAGAATACTCTGGTCTGGGTGTGGTTGTGGTGGTGAATTTAGTAACGTCGATGGTGCGGAGACGGGTGCGGGCCGCTGGAGCACTGCTCGT